>JABXWE010001332.1:0-48295 GCA_014611495.1 Limonius californicus | reverse complement strand
AAAATAGTATATTATACTCGTTTCATAACGGGCATTGTAGCACTTGTTCCATTGGAGCACTCCTCGCTACGCTCGTCGTGCCCCAAACCCACGCGTGCTACAATAAGCCCGTTATGAAACTCGTATAATAATATACTATTTGTTGACGACTTGGAAATATCAACTTTCCTGCGTTTACAATTACCTACAAGCTAACCTTAAAACTTCTGCGTATGCGAAAGTGTTGGATCTTCCCCTGTCACTGACCAATTGGCCAAAGGTTATAATTTGTAACATTTACTTTCCTTTACAAACTAGGAGACACTACACTTCACGTTGAGCATTTGAAGTAGACTGAACACTTTTCACTACATTGTAACTGCATTTGCGGCGTGCTTATAATTGTATAACAGAATTCCAGCAAAAAGTTTCCAAATGAGAAAGCGAGACGCATGCAGTAGTAAAACTGAAACCTGCGTCAGAGACAAGTATGTTTTTTGTTCGTTTGACGTTTGTTCGAATTACGTACTTATTCTAATTCTCTGTAGAAAATAAAAAAAATTAGAATTCTCGGTCTATCATTTGCAACAATGTGAAATTTCTAAGTTAAATGTAAGTATTGTCATGCTCTAGAACCTTTGATATTTTTGAGAATATACAAACTGAAATGTTTTGAGATCAATTTTTCGATTTTGTTTATACATTTTAGAGTATGAATGTTTGTCGGGTGAAATGTAACATAATTGTAAACGCTAGTGCAATACATGTTACGATTGCTCAAATACAAAAACGATTTACATAATTTACATAATCATACTTATAAGTCAGTAAAATATTAGTGCAGATGCGGTTACATTACGTAGTGTAGATACTTTGTGCCTTATTATGTGTTAATGAAAAGCAAAATGTTGCTAAGATCCCATTTCCGTGCGCCAATAACAGATAGATTACTTCCTTCAGTCTTGACTTTTCTATCAAAATAAACAAAATGAAATATTTAAAATTAACGCAATCATAAAAGCTTAAAACTAATGATTTGGAAGGCCTACAACGCCGTTTATTATTAATTACGAAACGCATCTCCGAAGACTCTTATATATATTTGAAACATTTATGTTTATTCGTTTATATCTAAAAACGGAGGCCTCGATATTGATAAAGCTGTTTTATTTATATAAACGGCGAATTTAGAATGACGCTAGTCCAGTGTTAAAAATTCATACTAAACATATTATTTCGGATCGTGCGCTTTGTGCGACTCTGGTGAGCTTACCTATAGATCACGTAATTTTTCCTAATCGACTACCTTAAAAATTTAGGCCTTCGATTGTTAGCCTTATTCATTGAACATTGACTTTAGCTTTAATACTAATTTTGTTCTTATTTGATGTATGACGTTCTTGTATGAAACCGTTCCGCTTCTATTTTAACCGCACTTAGGTACGTCTATACCGGTGCGAATCTAAATGTACCGAAAATGGAAAGGAGTCTGAAGATATTTTTATCTAAAGCAGGAGGTTGTGAAAGTGCAAAACTTCTATTGTTGACTGCAACACAGGCTTTTGTTTCTTTTTGGAGTAAATTTATGTTAATCATATATATTGTAGGTAGGCATCTATCGCTTGTGCGCTACCAACATTTTATTGACATTAATTAACTAATTGTCACATTGTTTCTTTGACAAATCTAGCAGGGCAATTAAAATTTTGTGTGACTATAGGTTTGTTTCAACACCTCGAGAAACTATTATTTATTCTGGACTATTAACTATTCTGCACATTATACACAAATATAAAATATAACCAGCTACGAACTATCTGATTAAATTCAAGAATATATTAAGTAAACATATTAATTCTGACAAGCTTGTCTGAAATAAAATAGAAAGGATCGTAAATCTTACAATTTTTATTGTAAGCCAGAGGAGAAATTACAACCCCAAAGACGGCTTTGCATTTGAAAGTGACAGGTGATAGCTTATGCATTTGCATAACTTTTTATCTAAATATCAAACTCGCACAGGTTTGCGATTATTAGTAATTCTGACAAGGGTTATGCCGGCAAGATTCATGACGTATTTTCGTTTATACGCGTGAGACCATTTATTCCATTAAGGCAGAATAACTCAATCTACTGGTTTTCGCTTTTCTAGTGTTTGGGAATTATTGACAAAACGGTTACTATATTTCGCGACTCACTACACAGGCCGCAGTCTGTAGTTCTAACCTTGAATGTTTTTCAACTGTCTTAAATTATTAAAATTAGTTTTAATTAGGCAAAATTATTTTGTTTGTGTTTATGTTTTAATTTCTAATGCTAAAATTGATTTATCTGAAAGTGATGATGACTGACTGACAATTTTAGGTTTTCAATGTTTTATCACATTATTTATTTTTAAATTCCTCTTAGCACTAAGAATTACAAAATATCCAAAGCAATTCTGTCGTATGAAAACTAAATTTACTGATTTAAATGAATGTGTAAAGACATTTATTAGCGTGGAACATATATGTTGACTACTACAGACTACGGCACATTGTAAGCGATAAACCGCTTCCGACCTGTTCTGCTTTTGTCTTCGCAGTTATATTCTTCTTTGTTGTGTAAATGGAATTTATTATTTTCTGTTCCTTTTAACCAGAAATATTACTGAAGCTTAAAGGCGTGTTTATATTTCCATTGATATAATGTACCTAACAGAATAACAAAAAGGATATGTATCTTATTTTTTTTAATTGTGGGCGTTTAATCTTTTACTGGGCTTTTTCTACTGAATCTACCACACTACTGGCTGCACTTGCAGCTGTTGTTGCTATTTGCTATTTTTTGATAGGTGGACAATACCCTCGATGTGTAAGGACAGTCAGAAACAGTTTTTGGTTTTTGCAACGAGATTAAACAGCTTTTTAGAATTGACATGTGAAAGTTTATTTTTCAAAATATAAACTTCTAATATTAGTCAGTGCTTAAAATATTAACTTTGTAGTGCAAAATTTTGGAAAAATCGTTTACTTTAAGAGTTCTCCTAAAATTTTTTAAAACCTATCGTGAAATTGGTTTTCTTCGAGTGATTCATCTCTTACGAGACGTAGCGATCTTCTCTTCTAGGCCTGTATTGCGTTTTTAAAGTGCCACAGACATAGATGACTTAACGTGGGCTCCGAACCACGGGAAGTGTAAACACTTCTACTCTAGAGAAAATTTACTAGGCAGAATACCTCGCCGGTTTGCCATTGCCTTGCGAGGGATAACGGCCGTTAAAAATCCGATGTTCCCGTACTGGGAATTGAACCCAGGACCTTCAGCGTAGAAGTCTAACGCGCTAACCTCTAGCCCACGGCCGCCGCGTGAAATTAGTAGCCAGTTTAAATTGTAAAATAAATATAATAAATAAATAATGGAGCTGACATTACATAACGGAAAAACAATATTGCGCCGCGCCGATTCGCAAATACTTTTATTTCGCATTTAAAGCTTAGTTTGTATCAATTGTTATCGATTAAAGACATTAAAGCATTACCTGTCCAATTTAAATCAAAGATAATTCAATGATTTTGTACTATCAATTCTTATAATTTTTTTGATAATTTTGCCGCCTTATTTCAGTCTTGATTATTTTGTCTACTGGTTAAAGAAAACTGCCAGTTTAGAAGAAGACTATTAACGTAGCTTTACGGTGACAATAGGAAACACCGATTTTAGCTTATTTTAAGTCACTTTAGTAGCCCTTACATTTTCTAATAATTTAATACCTTCTCAGTTTCCTTCTGTTAATCCCTATAAGAAAGCTACACATATATGACCAAAATTTGTCAACAACGCAATTATGTTTTCATAACATCAAATTTGAAAGTAATGGAGAAAGTACCTGAAGTTCTACTAATACCCACATTTGTGCTTAGATCTTTTTGACTTACGTGGGGTTTTTAATTTACTGCTTCTAACACTGCTACCACATCTTCTGGAATTAACCACTTTACCTTCGTTTCTGAAAGAAGTTTCAAGGCTTCTAAATTTTTTATTCAGGCGGTGTTTTTTTAGTTGGATAACGCCTGATATATAAAAATTTCTGGCTGCAGCCGCGTTTCCTCAGCATTTACCGAAAATAAGTATCAAATATCTTTACTCGTTACTTGATATCCTACTTAAAATTTAAATAAATTGACTTGGTGTTGTTAGAAGTATGTGTTTTAGTATGTATTTGGAATAAGTTCTAGGAAAAGTACGTGTTCTTGAAGAAGATAAAATAAACTATTCCCTTTAAACGAGTTCTGAAGGAAAATAGTCAAATGGGATCACGTCTGGAGATCTCACTGATTCCAAGAATCTTTTATGTTCAATCCGTTCACTGGGAAAGGGTCTTCCAAAAATGTAAGAACGGGTTGAGCTGTATCTTGTTGAAGTTAATAGAATTGGTATCTTCTCCATTTTCAACAATTGCAGTGACGAGTAGCTCAAAAGATCTTTCACATGATATGGTCTCCCATAATAAACAGCCAACCATTGAACTTTTTAGACGTTAATATCAAACCTTCCCGCATTAAATATAGTCCTTGGATCAGTATCAATATTTGTGATTATTGCCAACACTGATTACGGAAACCGCATTGCCCAAAGCGATATTCAACCACTAATCTTCTTCTTCTTCTTGTGCCGTATCATGTGATGTTGGCGACCATTATAGCAAATCTATATCTGTCCTAGGTGCCTAGGTGTCCTAGGTATGGAAGATTGTATGTATATTGTGGTTGGTCCATTCTTTGATGTTTCTGAATCAGGATTCCCTCTTTCTTCCTTGTCCTCGTTTTCCTTCTAAGGCTACAATAATAAATAAAATATGGAAATCATCTGTTTTTTCCGCATTTGAATTTGAACGTTTGGTGCTTATTTACATTAATTTTATTCGTAAATAGCACATTGTACGCCACCTTTTGGTTATCCCGAGAGTTGTCATGGTATGGCGCATTCCAGTGGAGCATTGGGAATTTACATTAAGCGAAGCGCCACGGCGCGGTAAAAATTTCAACTAGTGATAGAGGGACTGTTTTGGTGGTGGTATCGTTTCACGGCCATTTACAGCGTTTATTTTCTTCTTTTTTGTGTTAAAATCAGTGTCAGTACATAAAACAGCTTTTTCAAAGCTACCTTGAATCTTTACATTGCCAAATATGTAAGTACTTTTACGTTTTCTTCTTTAATTTGATTTAATATCGCAAGATGCAGTGTGCATTGTTGTTCATATAACCTCAAACTGCTTGTGCATTTAAAAATCACCCATTCCTTTTTTTTTTATTTGTAGAATAGCAAGTTATGGATAACCGAAGGTATCTACTGTCGTTGATGAACCTGTTTGGTTATTTAAACGCTTCACCTACATCTAGGTGCATTAGCGAAGGGGAATCGATTGTGAATGCTCGACACATTATAGCTTGTGGAATTTTGGACAAAACTGTTACTTCAATTAAAATTTTTGCTCTGTGTTTGAAGACTAGTGGCTTAACAGAGAAACCGCATGAAATAAATGCAATCTTTAGCATCACGAATGGTGTAGGGGAAGGAGGGGAACATTCGGCCCCTAAGCAAAGTTTGTCTACTAATACTATAATTTTCAATTCACTTGTAATCACATATGGTCAGATGCATAGAGTATACTATTGGCAACATGATTACAAATAACCGACAGTCAAATAGAATTACTTTTTACAAAATTAAAGGAAAACTAAAATGTTTGAAAACGGCCGAATGTTCCCCAAACAGGGGTACTTTGGGCCAGTACCTGGGGTACATTTGGCCACCTTGTAAAAATAGCAATTGTTAAAGAAAAATAAAAAAAATTAAACTGTGAAAGCTTTATTTATACAAACAAAAGGAAACAGTGAGTAAGGTTACAAGCTAAATTCACAAATATTTAATTTACTACCAAATTGCTGAAGTTATAGCAAAATTGAAAGTAAGAAGAAGTTCTCGATGAATTTAGAGATCTATTTGACGGTAAATTAGGATGTTTTAGAAACGGAGTTTTTAAAATAGTGGTTAAGGAAAACACAACCCCTTCCTTTTTCAAACCACGTCCTGTTCCAATCGCATATAAAGACAAAGTGGAAAAAGAACTCGAACGACTGGAAGAAGAAGGAGTAATAACACCAATCGAGGCGAGTGACTGGGGAACGCCTTTAGTACCAGTACTAAAACCAGACGGCACAGTCAGACTTTGCGGCGATTATAAGGTCACGGTGAACAAGGCCATTGTAAATGTTAAATATCCGCTTCCGAAAATAGAAGAAATATTTTTGCAGCTAAGAAACGGTGAAAGTTTCACAAAAATTGACCTTAGTAATGCATACAACCAACTTCAACTTGATGAAGAGTCTGCACTACTTCTCGCTTGGTCAACTCACAAGGGACTGTTTAAGGTAAATCGACTTCCTTTTGGAGTGACGCCTGCAAGCGCATTATTTCAGAAGACTTTAGAGCAAGCACTTCAGGGACTGGATGGAGTAGCGAACTTTGTAGATGATGTGATAGTGACAGGTGAAACAAGGCAGCAACATGAGAGAAATCTGAGAGCTTTATGCATCAGGTTAAGAGATGCAGGTTTCAAGGTTAAATTGCAAAAATGCCAATTCTTCCAACAAGAAATAAACTATCTGGGACACACGATCTCAAAAGAAGGACTGCGGAAGAACAACGATAAGGTGAAGGCCATAATTGAAGCACCGTACCCCACAAATGCGTCACAAATAAAAAGTTTTGCTGGATTAGTAAACTATTATGGTAAGTTCATCCCGAACGTGTCGGGTATAATGAAACCCATATATGCATTACTAAAGAAAAACACAAAATGCGTATGGCGTGAAGATTGCAGAAAAGCAGTTACAAAAATTAAGGAACTGATTGCGTCAGATAATGTGCTGACACACTTTGATCCAAGTTTGGAAATAATTCTGTCTACAGACGCCTCACAAAGTGGAATAGCAGCAACTCTGTCGCACAGAATGAAGAATGGCGACATTAGACCGATTCTTTTTATATCAAGGACGATGACCAGTGCGGAGAAAAACTATTCAGTTTTAGACAAAGAAGGTTTGGCCGTATATTGGGCCGTAAAAAAATTACATCACTATTTGGCGGGTCAAGAATTCAATATACAGACGGACCACAAACCTTTGACAACATTATATGGTGAGAATTGTGCAATTCCACCCATGACATCGAGTCGCGTGCATAGATGGGCACTTTATTTATCAGGATTCAGATACAAAATTGTACACGTGAAAGGATCTGATAATCCGGTGGCAGACATGCTCAGTCGACATCCGATTCAAGCGAATGCAGAGAATCAAGAAGAGAGTGATGAAAGATTGAATTTGATTGTATCGGAAGGAATACCAATAGACAGCACGAGAATTGCTATTGAAACTAGAAGAGATCCATTACTCAGCAAAGTACTGCATTACGTAACCAAAGGTTGGCCTAAATCGATTATTGACGAAAGAATAAAACCGTACTGGACGAGACAAAACGAAATTAGTTGTGAACAAGATTGCCTATTATGGGGTTATAGAGTCATCATACCAGACAAATTGAGAAATGAATTACTGGATGAATTGCATTCTAGTCATTTGGGAATCGTTAAAATTAAATCAATTGCAAGATCTTATTTCTGGTGGCCGAAATTAGACCAACAAATAGAAAATCTAGTAAAATCATGTAAACCTTGTTTAAAAACGTTAGGTGAAGCACCGAAATCGTTACCAACACCATGGTTCCGCCCTACACAACCTAACGAGAGCGTACACATGGATTTTCTAGGACCCGTTGACAATTTATTGTTATTATTTAATAATGCAGGACGCTTTCTCATATTTTTTTATATTTTAGTTTTGAATAAATAATCTCAAGCAGCAATCGTTTAATTTCGGCTATAACCTGAAACATATCAGTTATAATAATTAATACACTACTTACCTATGAAACGTGCCACCCTTACTTGAATGTGCAGTACAATTTGGAGCTGAACAACCAGTCATTTTTTTTAAAACACTAAATTAAATGCCAGAAAACGTGCTTAACCTAGTAGAACTAGAACTAATTTGGCTCCGCAATGGCGGACGAGTCAGCTGTCCTTTATATAGTAGCTATACGGTGCATCATAAAGGAAGACGATTAATATAAGCGCGATTAACTAACTACGATTAGACTTTAAAACGGTGCATTCGGGCATTAGCAACTAATCACAAGAAGCAGCACTTACGACTGATGAAAGGGTAGTTTTGCCCTCTCCTTTTATACAAAATAAGTTTATAATACAAGAAGTATTTGTCTCATCTTATTTATATACTAATTGTCTTCCTCTATCTATTAAACTGTAATTAAGTCGTTAGTGAAGATGCAGACTTTTACTGTGTGCAATTTCTTGTTTGGCTTTCTTTTTCAGGTGTTTTCTTTTCCGGTGTCGTTTTTTCCGGCGACGTTTCTTCCGAGTGATATTTTTTCCGGTGTCGTTTTTTCCGGTGATGTTTTTTCCGAGTGACGTTTTTTTCCATGATTTTTTTTCGGTGACGTTTTTTCCAGTGATCTTTTTTCCGTTACCCGGACTGCACTGGTCAGCACTTTCAGTCGATACTTCCTTGGACACTCGTGAGCAATTTCCCTTGGACGTTCTTGCTTTCACGGTATCTTTCAAAAAGAGTAGCAAATAAAAGTAGGGCCATTTAGAAGAATTTTCTAAAATTCCCTCATCTCCAGAATGAATAACTGGGATTTTTCCTAGCTCAACTGCAAATTTTGTAATGATTTATTTTAGACCACATATTTATTGGAAGTTTTCAACTTAAAAAGAGGCCAGGAACATGTACTGAAGTTATGTACATTCTATTGCGGGACATCCTGTATATGTTACGCAATTCCTGGCCTTTAGCTTTAAGGGGATCGATTAATTCCGGCAAAAGTACATTTTCATAAAGTCTGGTAAGTTTAGGAATTTGATTCACTCTTCAGGAGATACAGCTACAAATACATTTTTTGGGTCTACAACAAGGTTGAGACTATATAAAAACTCATTAAATATTGACATAGACAAGAAAATATCTAAATATTTATTTTAAAAATATAAATCAATTTCAGAAGAGTCTAAAGACCAAGAAATATTTAAAATGGGAAATAAAATTCGAATGCCAATTACCTGCTATTTTAATCCCAAGAAATACTAATCCGCTTAACTTTCCAGTTATAGCCATAGTTGCGAGGCTACAATTTGGATATGATTTGGAAACAGTCAGTTTCTCATAGCGTCCGCAGTATTGCCAATCTCGTTTCATATTTGTCCGACCTCGTACCTACTTCTAGTTTCCGAAGCTGTGTGCAGTTTTTGAAATTCGAAGACGAGCACCTTATACTAAACAAGAAACATTCGTACTATGCCCAGGTTCAACTAGGAATGGCAATTTTGAACCTCCAGGAATGCGATTTTATTGTATACGCTTCTTTTGACGATAGTTTCCTAAATGTAATTGTCAAATACGATTAAAGTTTTACCAAACGTTTAATCCAAAAAATTGCAGTACAACTATTTTAACAAAATGATACATGTATTATGTAATTAAATAAAAAATATATTAAAGTTCCTTTTTTGCATCAAACATATATTGTTGTTATAGAGAGTGCATATTATATTTAAACAGATTTTTAATATTAAAAAATGGAACAAACAAAATTAACATAGAAATTTATCGTCTTTCAAAATAGGCGCAGATAAATTAACAATTGCACATATACAATAAAAATTTCGTCTATTTTTGGCACTAGCGATAAGGGTAATGGTTTTGAGAGAATCTCAAAAACCTTTATTCTCTGATTAGTTCTGTCTATATGCACCCTAGCTTTGGCTATGTCGACATTTTCCTTTGCTTCTTCTACCTACCTACCTAAAATAAAACACAAATGTAAGGTTACAATTTTGGTATTGTTATTAGTTATTTAGAAAATTGAGTGCTTACCTAGTTGAAAAAAGTATACTTCCAAAGTAGTTTGGAAAAACTGTTTTTTATAGTCACAAAGGCCTAATAACACAACTCAAAAATAACAATTAGTCAGCACTCCCTCATGCAAACGGCAATTGTTACCCTCTGTCAGCGGCCATATTGCAGTCGAGAGTGGCGCCACCATCGGTAGTGTAAATTCCCAATAGCATAAAAGCAGCCCGAAAATTGCGTGATAATTTTCTCGAAAGCGATTCCGGCGATCTTGTGCGCAAAGTCTTAGCAGAACGCTGGCAAAATACAGACATGTTGTGCTCGGTGAAATCAGGGTGGGGTCGAAATTGTTTCTGTATTTTAATGTTGCGGTAAACTGCACAAGTCTATGATAACGTCGGATTAAATACACAAGGGAAGTTAATAATTTAGTAGAGCATTTGATACGGATAACATCAACCCTGTTACCCTTTTTCGTGAAGATCTATCGTTCCAGCAAAAACTTCTTGGCGTTTAAAACACTTGCATTCGTCGATATTTTCTGTATTTCTTATTGAGTGATCTGATGCAATATTATGTAACCTGATGCCACCACCCAGGGACGGCAGCCCAGTGTCCTTTTTTCTCGTCGTTTCTTCTTGGGGACGTCGACTGAACGAAAGTCAACCTTTCAGTCAGCCTCCTCTAGTGTTAGGCCGAATTAAGGTAAAAACTATACGTACTGTTAAATACTAGGTAAGATTGTAAGCAGTGATTATTTATTTACAAAATGAATTTGTGAATTATCAGACGTAAAAGTGGTTGCGTTTTCGAGAAGTAACACAACTTTCTGCTTTGTAGATTTAATAAGCTGATGTTGAGTATGCAGTTTTTCCTTTTCTTATCTTACTATAAATGACGTAGTCAGTAGCGGCTCAAGCAACAGGTTCGGATGTCTCGAGGACCTTCCTTTATATATGTTAAATTTAAAATAGAACCGACTCTGGTTCTCGTTTGACCGTTTTTGGCATATAATTCTACCAACTTTTTATTTACTTAATCTATTTATATCCATTGTTTGATAACCTATGACTTGTTGTTTTGTGTAGTTTCCTTTTTGTATGCATTTTGTGAGAAATACTGATGTAAGAAGAAAACACAAGGTAAGTTCACATTCCCGTAAGCTGTCGGTCCTTCGCCCTTTCACGAAGATCTTCGTATAACTGTGCGCCTTATTTTGATTAATAAATAATAATTAATAAAACTTTCTTCCGGTAATCGTCTTTCGCGAACCCTCCCTCCTGCGTTTTATTGTTGCGGACTATGAAAACAATCATTTGTCCCATAATAAAAATTTAATATCAAATGACAAGAGTGATGTGACAATTTAAAATTATGTTCAGGGGGTTTTGACTATATTAACTTAATAAAGCTACATTAGTTTGTATTAACTAATGATTTTCTAATTCCCACAACAAAAATATTCAAGTTAATGGATTTCAATTCACATAAGCTGTGGTAGAAGCTTTGCTAGCTGCAGTTCTCCACTATTTTAAAGGTAATGTGGAAACTTTAAATAGCATGAAAGTATCATCACATGTTCCCAAAAGACAACGCTTTAAACAATAGTAAATTCCAATACGCACTATAGAATTCGTGTATGAAAGAATTTTTATTTCTCATGCTATGCGTCACAGTAATGATGCTTTAGATTTAGAAACGCAGATGTTAAATGTGCATAGAGTACCATACTTTTTCACACACATGCACCAATTGCAATCTTGCTGCCATTCGGTGTTCACTGTACAGGCCTTGGCCTTTTCGTAAAATGGAATACTTGTACTAAAACAATGTCATAATTTTACCTAAACCCCAAAAATCATTCTATAATGCTACTTACCATAGCTTTAGTGTACAATAAGCTAACTCTCCATTAAAACATAAACAGTAGTTACAACCGTTTTCGTGATACATTGTTTGATTCTCACAATCTATAATGGAAGATTAATATACGGTAAAGACGTGACAATTAAAAGAACTCACGTAAATCTTTTGCTGTTCCATAAACAACGCACAATAATGCAATTCTACAGATAAGTTCTACAAAATTAACCATCTGGCAAACTATTGAACCTAACTAACGTTCATAAAGGCATGAATATATTGCCAAACAAATATTATAGATATCACGTTGATAAATTATGACACAAAATAAAACAAGTACTGAATAAAGTAATAGGCTCTTAAAATATTGCCTGCAAACAATCGTTAAACGATTATTAATTAAGAATATTTTGAAAAGCAATTATTTTGTTCTTACATTTGTTATTAATTACACAGTTAAATAAACAAACAGTTAAATATTTTAAAGACTTAGCTTCTGAAATAAATCGGTGAACGTAGCATTTCCAATTAATTACGTAACAATAAAGTTATATAATTGTAATATACAATCGTACTAAAACGTTCTAAACTGAGCATAAGACGAAGGTATTGACAAACACAAAAGTAAAGCTTGATACTAATCATAGACAACTCGTTAGACCGGATGGAACAATATCTAGAACAACCTATACAATGAAAACCAAGAAGTGAAAATGATAAGGACCTAAGTTCGATGGGCAACACTTGGAAAACTAAACCATACATTAAAGCAACGCAGATCTCTAGAAAATGATCGCATATGCATCCGTAAAGAAACGTTCTAAACTGAACAGACGACGAAGGTATTGACAAAAACAAAAGCAAGGCTTGAAATACTAATCATAAACAACTCGTTAGACCGGATGAAACAATATCTAGAATAACCCATATACTGAAAACCAAAAAGTGAAACTAATAAGGAGGACCT
This sequence comes from Limonius californicus, assembly GCA_014611495.1. Classification (NCBI taxonomy): domain Eukaryota; kingdom Metazoa; phylum Arthropoda; class Insecta; order Coleoptera; family Elateridae; genus Limonius; species Limonius californicus. The sequence goes on along the minus strand of JABXWE010001332.1, from coordinate 35,512 downwards.
AAATTCGATGGGCAACACTTGAAAATGTAAAACATCCATTATAATCAGGAAGATCTCCAGAAAACAATCACATATACATCCCTAAGGAAAGTTCTAAACTCAACAAATAACGAAGATATTAATAAGCATGAAAGAAAAACTTGATATACTAATCATAGACAACTCGTTAGAATTGACCGGTTGGAACAATACCTAGAACAACCCATACAATCAGAACCAAGAAGTGAAAATAATCAGGAAGACATAAGTCCAATGAGCAACGCTTGGAAATATAAACCATGCATTAAAGCCAGGAAGATGTCCAGAAAATTAAAACTTCTGCATCCGCAGGGGAACGTTCTAAACTGAATAAAATACGATAGATTGACAGACCCAGAAGAAAGGCTTGAATTACGAATCAAAAACAACTCGTTACACCGGACAGAACAATATCTATAACAACCCATACTAAGAAAACCAAAAAGTGAAAATAATAAGGAGGACCTAAGTTCGATGAGCAACACTTGGAACTACTTGGAAATCTAAACCGTACATTAAAGTCAGGAAGATCTCCAGAAAATTATCACATATACATCTGCAGAGGAACGTTCTAATCTGAATTAAATACGATGGTATTGAGAAACACAAAACAAAGACTTGTATTGTCGAATCAGAGATACCCTCTTAGACCGGATGGAAGAATATCTAGAACCCATACACTGAAAACCAGGAAGTGAAACTATTAAGAAGGACCTAAGTCGGATGAGCAACGCTTGGAAATCTAAACTTTGCATTAAATCCAGGAACATCTCCAGAAAATTATCACATATGCGTCTGCAGAGAAACGTCCCAAACAGAATAAAATACGATAGTATTGTCAAACACAAAAGAAAGATTTGAATTACGAATCAGCGACAACCCCTTAGACCAGATGGAAGTATATCTAGAACCCATACACTGAAAACCATGAAGTGAAAATATTAAGAAGAACCTAAGTCTGATGAGCAACGCTTGGAAATCTAAACCATGCATTAAATCTAGGAACATCTCCAGAAAATAATCACAAATGCGTCTGCAGAGAAACGTCCCAAACAGAATAAAATACGATAGTATTGACAAACACAAAAGAAAGATTTGAATTACGAATCAGCGATAACTCCTTAGACCAGATGGAAGAATATCTAGAACCCATACACTGAAAACCAGGAAGTGAAACTATTAAGAAGGACCTAAGTCGGATGAGCAACGCTTGGAAATCTAAACCTTGCATTAAATCCATAAAGATCTCCAAAAAATTATAACGTATCCATCTGCAGAGGAACGTTCTAATCTGAATTAAATACGATGGTATTGACAAACACAAAACAAAGACTTGGATTACAAATCAGAGATAACCTCTTAGACCGGATGAAAGAATATCTAGAACCCATACACTGAAAACCATGAAGTGAAAATATTAAGAAGGACCTAAGTCCGATCAACTACGCTTGAAAATCTAAACCATCCTTTAAAGCCAGGAAGATTTCCAAAAAATAATCACATATCCATCCGTAGAAAAATGTTCTAAATTGAACGAAAGATGAAGGTAATGACAAACAGAATAGAAATACTTGAACTACGAATCAAAGGCAACCAGTTAGATCAGATGGAAAAATATATTAATCTAGAAAACCCATAAGACCAAATAAAAATAAACAAGAGCAGGAAATAATATGCACCAAACTGAAATGAGCAAAATTTTGAAAACAAAATACTATTAATTACAGACCTATGTTCAATGTTATCTACTATACTAGCCAACTAAGAAAAAAAAGGCCTAGAGACTGAGCAACAAAATGTAGTTTATCTTAATCACCCCTTTTTAAACTTGTGCACTTGCATTTTACTAACTGTCACAGAAACTTCTTCCTCATCATCATCATCATCTCCTTCATGCTTTGTACATGCAAAATATATTTTGCCAGAACATTTTTAAGTTCATTCTGGATAAATAAACGCTTTCTTCTTTTTCTTAGAGTGGTTTGTCTCCTAAGCGACGCAGCAATGTTCTCTTCTATGCCTGTGTTTTAAAGTACCGCAGATATAGAGAACATACAGCTTAAGGTGGACTCCCAACGACAGGATGAGTAAACACTGGGCAGAATACCATGCTGGTTTGCCATTGGCTAATGGCGGCTAAAATTCCGATGTTCCGGTGCTAGAAATTGAACCCCAGACCTTCAGCGTATTAATCTAACGCGCTGACCTCTATCTCATAACTGCCTCGATTTCCTATAGGGATGCTTATACAATCAAAAGTTTGAACGGGCTATGATTGCGGCACAAACTGGGTCCCTTAACTGAGCGATTAATAATCAATCACTAATAATTTACTGAATATTATTCCTTTGGTCTAACGTATATTCATCGGTAAATATTTTCTGAAGATCTTCCTGACTTTAATACATAGATTAAATTTGCCGATGTTGCCTTTAGTCCTCATTATATTCACTTCCTGTTTTTTTATTGTCTGGGTTGTTCCAGATAAATATATTCTTCCATTTTGTTTATTGATCTAACAAGTTGTCTATAATTCTTATTTTAAGACTTTCTTTTATATTTTCCATTACCTTAGCCTTTTTCTTCAGCTAAAAACCTTGTCCCTGCTAATAATTGTCTGGTAGTCTTTCCAGCTTTAATGTATAGTTTGATTTGGAAAATGTTGCTCATGTCAGTTTCGTACTCAGTATTTCCCTCTACTGGCCTTTTTATTTAGTATGCTGATCGAGATAAATGTTATAATCCATCGAGTCCGACTGGTTGTGTGCAATTTGTATTTCAAGTCTTTTTTGTGTGTATGTCATTATCTTCGTCTTTTTTGGATGAATCCCTTTTTCTTGCTGATAATTCTCTGAAGGTCTTCCTGGCTCTAATGCATAGTTTAATTTTCATATAGTGACTCATCTTAATTAGATGCTGGTTATTTCCTCATTTTGGTTATCTTTATTTGGATCTATAAATTGACCAAGATAAATATACCTTTCCACCTAGACTAACTTGTTGTTTATGATTCATATCTTTAGTATTTTTCTTGTGTTTGTCATTAGTCATTAGTCATTACCTTAGTTTGTATTTACGTTAAACACATTTTCCTAGTGATACATCTATGGTTATTATCTAGTTTTAATACGTAGTTTAGTTTTACGAATGTTGCTAATTGTACCTTGGTCATTCTTACTATTTCTTCTTGATTTTCGTTATTTAATTTTATGGTATATTCCCGATATTCTTCTATCTAATCTATCTGGTTTGTTCGGATTCGCATTTTAAATCTTGCTCTTGGGTTAGATATTACCTCCGTCTTGTTTTTCAGTTTAAGACTTTTTCTTGTCAGACACCGATGATCATTACCTAGAGATCTTCCTGGCTCTAATATGTAGATTAGTTTTCCAAATGTTGCTCATTGTACTTTTGTCGTTCTTACTATATCTTCTTCCCGATTCTCTTTATTTAACTTTACGGTATATTCTCCGATATTCTTCTGATCTGATCTAATTGGTTTGTTCGGATTCGTATTTCAAGTCTTCCTCTTGGGTTAGACATTATCTTCGTCTTGCTTTTCAGTTTAAGGCTTTTCTAGTCAGACATCGATGATCATTACCAAGAGACGTTCTTGGCTCTAATATGCAGATTCCTTTTCCAAATTTTAATCATCGTACATTGGTCGTTCCTACTAGTTCTTCTTCCCGGGTCTCTTTATTTAACTTTATGGTATATTCCCCGATATTCTTCTATCTGATCTAACTGGTTTGTTCGGATTCGTATTTCAAGTCTTCCTCTTGGGTTAGACATTATCTTCGTCTTGCCTTTCAGTTTAAGGCTTTTTCTAGTCAGACATCGATGATCATTACCTAGAGACCTTCTTGGCTCTAATATACAGATTAGTTTTCCAAATGTTGCTCATCGTACTTTGGTCGTTCTTACTACGTCTTCCTGATTTTCTTTAGTTAAGTTTATGGAATATTCCCCGATATTCTTCTAGCTAATCCAACTGGTTTGTTCGGATTCGTATTTCAAGTCTTCCTCTTGGGTTTGACATTATCTTCGTCTTGTCTTTCAGTTTAAGGCTTTTTCTAGTCAGACATCGATGATCATTAGCTAGAGATCTTCCTGGCTCTAATATGCAGATTCGTTTTCCAAATTTAGCTCATCGTACTTTGGTCGTTCTTACTATTTCTTCTTCCCGGGTCTCTTTATTTAACTTTATGGTATATTCCCCGATATTCTTCTATCTGATCTAACTGGTTTGTTCGGATTCGTATTTCAAGTCTTCCTCTTGGGTTAGACATTATTTTCGTCTTGCCCGTTCAGTTTAAGGCTTTTCTAGTCAGACATCGATGATCATTACCTAGAGATCTTCCTGGCTCTAATATGCAGATTCGTTTTCCAAATGTTGCTCATGATACTTTGGTAGTCTTTACAAGTTCTACTTCCTGGTTTCTTCGAAATTTGAAGTTGAAATATGAAATTTTTGTCTTTTTTATTTTACTTAAAGAACATATGAAAAAGAAATGTAATATCTAAGTCGGTAATATTTACGTAGTAATATTCCTGCATTGATTGCATATTGTACGACTTACTTTTTGGAAAAGCTTCAGAACAATGAGTGTCCCGATTACAAACTAATAACAGCCACAATTATTTTTAACTTACACTAATTACCTATCAAGTGCCTATGAAACGTTTTTATATCACATATTATACACGAACATTCTGCGAGTTGAGTCATGTCAAGAACTATACAATAGGCTTAATCATGTGGAAGCATCTGGTAACTACATTTATTATTTTTGGAATAATAAACGATTGTTTTAGTGCTCAAGACGAGAGTAAAGAATTCAGTTAGTACTGTTAATAATCTATAATGAGCTCAGCGTTCTGTCTAATTATTTATTTTCAGAATGCACCGATGGTGCGGTGTACACTCTTAATAAATGCAACATGTGCCACTGTGCTGAAGGCATCTTACACCCATGCACATTGCTAAACTGGTAAATATTATAGAAGATATTAAGATGCGATTTCTAACATACAATTCAGTGATCATAACTTATAGGATTAAAGATTAATGCCATAGCTCAGATAATTCGTTATCTAAAACAATATTCTTTCCACAATGGTATTGTAATATCTAAAAGGTTTTACAATTGACCATTAAAAAGAGTAGATACATACATTATTCACTCGTGCTTTGTTAATATCAACCTTGATTGAAAAATATCACAACATTAGTATTTCCTGATTTTATCGATTAACTTTAAAGTTCTTTAAAGATAGATTTAAATTCAGCACACTCAGAAAATAATGTGATACCATTATTTATGTGAATATTCTTCGAACAAAAAACAATAACTATTGCCTGCGATCCACTAAACACCATTAGGCAGTTAATTATTAAATGTCACAACCAACTGAGCCAGTGTAAACTATACGCTGTACAAATGAGGCTACGACATGGCTTTGCGTAAACAAACTAGCAGACAAATCTTCTCTTTTGCCAACTTCAGAACTGTTTAATAGTTAACTTCTTCCATTCAAAAAGTTTGAAACCAAAGTAATACTTCGTCTTGTTTACAAATTTACTGACTTGCTTACTGATAAACTTATCTATTTTCTAGTGAAGGGGAACTCTATTATTTGTCTAAATACTGCACTGTAGGCACCAAGTGGAAGGAGGACTGCAACGATTGTGAATGTGTAGCAAACCATGGAACAATATGCACCGTCAAAGAATGTCCCTCGACACGCTCCCCGGACGAAGATCCAATTAAGAGCATCAATGAAGATAACGATCCTGTATATAACAACGACTACAATTATGACTTTGATCCTAAAGCGAATAGTTCTAAATCTAGCGAGGAATCATCCGAAAATTATTCAAATGTTTAGTGTAACGCTTGTCTACATTTAGCAAACATTGTTGATCAGGTCCTTGAAGTTATCATAATATTAACTTTTTGCCGAGATATTGCCAAATATAATTTTTGCTTTAGAATTTACACGTGTTTAGATTTGTATATACATCAAAATTCGGTTTTAAACGTACATACATATACAGATAATCACTACAGTACCGAGTTAAATCTCTACAATTATTAGGATATAGTGGGGCTACTTGACTTTCTACTATGTTCCTGCATATTACGCCACACATTCATTCACAATCTTATTCCAAGTTCGAATATGCGTTTAAGAAGGTAAGAAATAAGTTTAGTAATCAAATCTAAGCAGAATATCAATGTTCCACATTGCTTGATTATTTTGCAGATAGCTAAGCAACTTCATGTGTATAAAATTGCGATGTGAACATCGTCAGTACTTTTACCTAAAGTACTACTGAAACATACCTGGCAAATGAATAATAGCTTTTGAATTTATGCATAAACTGTTCTTGTATCTTATTTCTAATCGTTTGGAATAATAATAATTAGACACTACCTCAACTTCTAGGTCATACCCCGTGTCTTGCTTGGTAAGTTTGTATGATTTACTTTCAAAGTAGACCACCCTACGCCACCTCTTGTTATCCCGAAAGTTATTACTGGTATAAATAATGGTGAGACTCTACACCCCAAGAAGGGGTTTAGCCTACAAAGCGGAAGGTCAGAGCTCCCGTATCCTTGCTCTCACCCCGGTTGTAGCGTGCAAAATTAATGACACCTGGTGAGCATCACACATTGGACAACCGCATTATTATCCCTTGTTAATTCGAACGCAGGTACCCAATTATTTAAAGCGACTGGATAGACCGCCCGCCAGGCATCGATCCGGGTGTTTGAACTCCCGACGGTCCGCACCGGAGCCCAGTACTCTAACCACTCAAACACACTTCACTATATTACTAGTATATATACTGTTATATATAAGCAACTTTGAAGGCTTTTCTAGAAACCACACGCTCTTGGGTCTGCCACCGCAGCCTGTACCGAGAATCGGACCGGTAAGCTTGTTATTTTATTTAAGTGAACAAAAAGTCAAGCTTTAAGCTTTGAAGTGTGCAGACATTTTTGGTGATTAGTGAAAATAGGGTTGGGGCTAAAAATTGTTTCTGTAATTTGAAGTTGTCTCGTTAACTCCAAATTAAAGTCGACGATAAAGTCGGATGTAACAACAAAAATGAGTTAATAATATAGTGGAGAATACCGTGTGATTTCTCGTTTCGTTGTAACCGGACATGATTTAAATTCGTGACGATTCGCTGTTTTAACAAATCCATCTGCCTTTGTTCATCATTTCTGGGTGATTTAAAGCAAGTAGTTCGTCGTTTATCCGAAAGAATTTTTATAGCACAATCTGATATAATATGGTGTAACTTTAGTCCTTTGTTCCTTGTTGCGATTGCCATTGACGTCATCCGTCTTCACGCCTCCTCTTTTACACAATGGCATCACCCAAATAAAGATGAGCAGGTTCTTGTACTTTCTTCAATTTTATCGCCGAATTAAGGTAAAAACAAAACTATACATATATACAATTATTGTGGAGTGACTTCTTGTTTGCAAATTTCTTCGATTGCAGGAAAATAGAATTAGCCGTATTTTAACGAAATAAGGTACCTTCTGTTGCTAATTGTTTATTAATTTAATAACTAACTGTATTTGCTTTGTAAACTCAGCTAACTACTGACTACGCTTTTATATTTTTCATTTTCCCGTAAATGCAGTAGTCAGTAGCGGCGGGAGCAGCAGATTCGAACGTCTCGAAGCCCTTTCTTTATATTTAATTTATAACTAGACCCACTCTGATTCTTGTTTGAACATTTTGGCTTGTAACTGTATAAACCTTTTCGTTTAATATATTTATACCCATTGTTCAATAATTTATGACTTTTTATTTTTGTGCATTTTCTGTCTTGCATATTTTTTGTAAGAAATAGTCAGTCCAGAAGGAAGCACAATAAAGTAGTTCGATTCCCAGTAAACTGTTGGTCCTCGGCCCTTTCACGAGCATCTTCGTTTAGCTAGAACTTGAAAGGGTGGCGTCCGCTTATTTTAGCGTACGCTATACATTACAACAATCGAAATTTTTTCTGTAAACATTTTCCAAGAACCCTCCCTCCTCCCTGTGCTAGCCGAAGAACCTTTTATATCGCAGTTAATATATAGTTTAGGGCTAAATGCGTTAGAGTAATATTTACTCTTATTTAATGATTGCTCAAAATAAGGTTATCTGTTTCACAGATGAGGCAAAGAAAACAACCTACGTATGCAAAAGAAAGAGAAATGTCCTGCTTGGCTACAGTTTTATTAACTCTTGCTTCTATCGCATGTGTCTAAAATCGTTACTCTTACGTATTCAAACTGCAGTCTAATGGTTTCAAAATTTGCTATACCATGCAGTGTTTAACCTTTAAATTTTAATTTGTAAAATTAAACGAGGCAATATTTGGAGAGCTCTCTGGATTGTCAGTAACATCGTAATCGTGTATAAAATTTATTAAGATTAAACTTACTTTATAACTGTTATGACCTAAAACTACAACTTGCAGCCAAAAAAAGAACACACGCACTTTAACCAAGGTAAAAAAGCAGGCCACGTACTTACAACAATTTGAATCCATCACTGTCTATTGTAAAGGATGTAAAACTAACAAAGTAGGCGAAATTGTGATTCGTGTAGCTTATTTACAAATACATAACCTCATTTACATAGAAACAAAATCTTCATTGTAACAAAATGAGAAAATTTATTAAAAGCGATACTGACAGTTTCTACAGTATGATTGAGTGACCAATAACTTTCTATCTGGCAACTCTTTCTGGTTTACACACAGGTTTAAAGGTTCTTGAAATGGTTTATAGGCAACGGCAAGATCTGGAAATACGGAACGATTTTTTTTCAAACGATTTTATACTACTGCATTTAAATTTCACTGATCTTGATCCTGAACTGATTCTATATCAACGTATACACCATACTCACATGTTTTTGTTGCATAAAAAAAACGCCAAATAGTAATTACAGTCTGAAAACAACGTTTGAAAGTCATTTGTCAAATGTCTCAAACCGATCAAGCAAACAAATATTTCACTAAAGTTTCTTTATGGTTTTAATTGTTCTTGCAGCGGTATGAGGGGGAGCATTATCTTGGAGAAATCAAACAGAGCTTTGTCTTCTCTTCCGTTTTGCTTTCTTTGACTTTGGAGATGTGGTGTGACACCACTGCATATTTGCACGTTTTGGCTCAATAGTAAAATAATGTACCATCAGTTGTCAAAATTCAGTGTAAAAATTCATCTCCTGTCCTCTCATATTGCTGCAGTAAACAAGAAGCGATTTGCAAACAATTGAACTTGTGTTTTTCGATCAACAAGCGCGAAATTCACCTGGCACTCTGCTTGCGACATTTTAGCTTACTTTTTGCTATATCTTTAATACTTCTAACACTAATTTGTAAATTTTAAGAAATTTAACAAACTGTGTGTCTTCCTAAAAAAAGGCATTAACTCTTTCTTCATTTTCACGAATAATCGAAGTTGCAACTCATCGAACATGAGACTCTGTTCTTCTCGAGTTCTACTGTCTCTAAAAAAATTGATCTCCATATTGTGCAAGCAGTCTTGTAAGAATTTCAGCTGAATTTACGCCTTCATTCGTAAGAATATTGATCATTATGCTCTGTTCCACGCTTCACTGAACACAACTTTCCGACATCTAAATGTAACTTGTTATGTTTAAATTGTCTGTGAGCTATCCTCGATTCTTGGGAGTATAGTTGGTAGCATATCGTTTCCTTATGAGCGCAATGTTTGGCCTTGGGTTTTAATTTTTCTTGAGATCCTGTTTCAATTTGACGGAGTCGGAGATTTTTGGAAATTTTGCGAAACTGTGGGTGTGAGAGGACTTCCTTCTCGGCGTTGGTTGTAAGAGGTTCTGCCTTTGGTTGCTAATGTTGAGGTGTTCCGACATTTTGATAAATTTCAAGTTTTTTGGATTATTTAGGACATCTTTACCTACAAGAAGAATTCGTTATTTTTGGGTGCGATTTTTGGAGTTTTACGATTTTTGCACTGCATCTATCAGGATTAATTCAACGCGGCTACCAAATTCTCCGTTACACTCCGCTTGCCGTTGGACCTCCAGTACCTGCCGCAACCTTTAGATCGAATGCCTGATTCCCGGAGCCACTTCTAAAAGGTTTGCTCCTTCCATTTTTTGTTAGATTTACGTGTACCTGTCATCTTCCAGTCCTTATTACCAACACGTTCACCTCATGGGTGTATTTCCAGCCCAGATCGTGATTAATTTTAATGTTTTATACTAAAAATTATATTTGTAGGTTAAATTTCGGGTAATTTTGTGAATTTTGATCATTGTCGTATATGAATGTTTATCACTTATCTTTATGTATTATGTCAGCCTATTACTGCTACTGTGAACTGCACTTTTGTGTATTTACTTTGAGTGTATTGTGTTTGGCACATGTTATTGTTTGATTATAATTTCAATTTTGGATTTGACAGTTGTGGCAGTGAATTTATTCACGGCAACGGGATTTTAGACAACAGTGAATTTGAATTTGATTTATTATTTGGTTTATGAGCAGTTCTACGGACTCCTTACTATAGTTAAACTTTGTCCGGCGCCATCCTCTTGTATGCTACGGTGGATTTTCAAGAGCTTGCCGTCAAAAAATCGGTTACTAGAATATAACTATCATTAATCGGTTTATGTCGACATAAGGATACGTTAGCTAAATCGTTCAATGATTATTTCGTTTTTAATTGGGAATGACCTCAATTCAAATTTCCCTCGATTTGATATTTTGGTAACACTGATGTTTAAAACTGTTAATGTTGTATAGTGTTGCATATTTATTATGATTATTATTTTGTTTTGTACGTTCTTACAATTATGTAATATTGGATTGTACAGTATAGACGATTGCGTCCTTAATTACATTTATTGGACATTTATTTAAATTTATTTGTACAGGGTGTCATCCATTTGAATAATAGAAGATTTAATTTAATAATATATTTACAATAGGTATACAGAATTTGCATGCCCATTATATTGGTGTGTTATTGACTTTTGTATTGTATGTTGGGAACCCGTAGATTTATGCTTTGAGGTAAGGGTTTACTCTCATCTGAATCCATTGAGGTAGGTCTTTGGGATCACTACAGTAACGTTGGTGTTGGATTCTTGTGCCCTTTATTTCATCTACCTTTAATCACCCACTCCCATCTCGCAGTAGAGCTACTCACGATGAACACACTGAATCTTTGCAGTAAGTTGCCCTTGAGTGACAAAACATTTGTATTTCCGTGTTTTCGTTACCAATAGTTTTATAACAAACTGTCAAAATAATTATATAGCGAAAAAATTGCCATGGATATGTATAAGGTTCACGACCGCCTATCTTTCAATTATCGTAATTTTTGGAATTGTCAGATGGGGCTTCAATTTAAACATTCCTGTTTGAACTGGAACACTCCCCCCGCTATATGCGTTTACGTTCATCATATTCTCCATTAAAATACATAATTAAGGTTTCTTATGAACATTCTTTATAAGATGAAATCAAAAATACTATAATTAACAGTACATTGCTTTTTATTATTTTTGTTAAATTAGAGAAAGACATTCTAACAAATTAGACTCTAATAATTAGAATTTATTAAACTCTGAAACTATATCATTTTAGGTACGTACCACAGTGGGAGTACCTTTAGATATCCTGTTGCGTATATTTCTAAATTTAGGTCCCTTAACTTTTACAAGATACCCAGCTCTGCCTTTAAGACTGAGTTTACTACTGGACGCTTTTTTTGCAACGCACTTTTTTACAGTACACACAGTGCCATATTGTTTAACGCAACTGCAAGAGTTACATTCTTCCTGCCATTTTCTTCCAATAGTACAGTTTCTGGCCATATCGTTAAAGGGCAGTTTGTCACTGAAAGAAATTCGTTAAATAATACAAATATGTTTGAATCCATCAGACGGGTACAGAATTTATCCCCAGGGAGGTGAAAGAGTCAATTAGGAAAGGTTTGATTTTATATGATTACCATAGAGGGAATTCAGGTTGAAATGACGAAGCGAGTTGGTTTACATTGGACGTTGGACTTCCATTGCTGACTTGGCAAAGAACTTACTTTGCAGGTATTCTCCAGTTAAATTTACTTTAGATATGTTAAGTTCATTAGTTCCTACAAATAATACAAGACTCGGTAAGCAACAGCTTTGAGGACATGAAGAGAAAGGCCTCAGATAGGGGAAAATGGAAAGCTGCGACAAACCAGTCCCAGGACTGACGACCATGCAGGAGGAGTTCCTACTGGAGGTGGTTCCTTAGTTGCCGAGATACGTATTTAATTTTCTAAATAAGGTGATAATGGTAAGGGGGTTTTCAAAGTTTGTATTCGGTTAACTGTTCCACCTTGTTTTGTTTAAATAAACAGAGCTGTTCCATTTCGAGATGGGACGGACATGCTATTTCGTTGCGCCTATTTTAAATTCTTGCCACATACTTTAGTTTTCGTGATAACGTTCTTCAACAAAAACAACTACTCGTCAGTTGAGAAGAAATGCTATGTTTCCTAAGCAGGAGGGAGGTGAAGAAGTCAATTGGGAAAGATTTGGTTACATATATGATTACATTTCACATATCTGAAATAACGTAAATATAATTTTTGATATGACAAATATAGTAATATACGTTTGACTTAGTTTAAACTAAACATTTTTTTACTTTGCATAGCCAATACTATCTGAAAAAGTCAACAAAACATTGCTAATTGATTTGACTCAATACAATCGGAAGCTCGAAACCAGAAAGAAAACAAGTAATAAAGATGATATGCACAGAAGATATAGCAATACTAGAAATATCTCTCCGCCTGCACTGATTCTGGGTGGACTGAGTAGCCCAGAGACAGTGTCGTCGGTCCTAAGCCCGAATAAAGGAAGGTTGTTGATAGATGAGGCCAGCTACCTGTTTATCGTAAAACGAAAGAATAGCTCACGGTGCCGATACAACCGCAGCAAGGAAATGGACGTCCAAGGAGATGCGATTAAATACCTATGCATTGGAATACAATTGCACATCATATGTATAATAATGGATAGCAACGAAAATAAAGCTTCAGACAACGGACAGAAATTTTTGCAGATGACCTCTGCGAGTTAATGTAAAAGACGAGACTGGAAAAAGAAACAGACTATACCCAGATTTGAATGTTGTAATATAACATCGAGGAATTGAAGAGATCAGGAAGTTATTCTAGAAGTTATTCATAAAATTGATATAGGCGGAGTCTCCGAAACCAAAAAGAAAGGTCAAGGTACATTTAAATATTCCAACTTTATTTTAATTTATAGTGGCAAAGCAAAACATGAACGAGCTCACTCTGGAGTTGAAATCCTTCTTCACGAAAGATATGAAGAGAACATACAAAATATAGATTACATAAATGACAGAATTCTTAAAGTAACAACTCTATATGTCAGATAATTAGCACGCATGCACCAGACTCTTCCCACCCCAAAGAAGAATCAGAAGAATTCTATAGAAAATTGCAAGACATAATCGACATCGAAACGAACAAGTAGTAAATGAAAATGGAGAACTCCTAATTGACTTTTGCGCCAGAAATGAACTAAGAATCAATAATAGCATTTTTCCACATAAAGAGCAACAGAAGTACACATTCGTCAATAGCAGAAATCAGAAATTTACAATTGACTACTTCATCACAAACAAAACAACCAATCAATTCATGTTCGAGGCTTGACTTCAGCCAACATTGGTACCGACCATTGATTGGTACTCTGCAAGCTAAGATTACAACGACCATTTGCAAGAAAGCAAATACCAAACTATACAGAAAAATATAACTTAGAATCACTAGACAACGAAAGCTCCAGAATCCTTTATAAGGAAAGACTAACCGAAAAGTCGAGGAGAGATAATGTTACACCAGAAGAGAATATCGAAGAAGCGTGAAAGAAACTAAAATTCTGTTTGCAAAGAAAGCTATTGGAATGAGGAAATCAAATATAAATGCAACAAGTACCAAACCGTGGTTCACACCTGAGGCCAAAGAGTTGGCAGAACACAACAGGAAAAACTTTTTACGAGGGTGGATTGATAATAAGGTCTCCACCAGCGCCGTGGTGCGAGTAGTGAGGATCGAAACAAGTGCTAGCCTGCATTCGGTAGCCTCAAGTGTCTAGTCTAAACGTGCAAAGTTTAAGTTTCCTTTGTCGCGCCGTTGCGTAATAGTGTCATTTATCAGAAGCTCGACTTCTGAGTTGCGTACCAAGCAACGATCAGCGGTAGAATTTTTAACGCTGGAAGGTTGCGCGCCCATCGAAATTCACATGCGGTTGGAAGCTGTTTATGGCAATGTTTGTATGGATGTGAAGAATTTTCGCCAATGGGTACGACATGCAAAAATCTGCAATAGGAGCGAGATGAAGGTATTTAAAGAAAAAAGTTCAGGACTACCAATTTCACTGACGCGTGAGGAGAATCAAGAACGAGTGGATGCGCTGATTCAAGGAAATCGCCGAATTAAGCAAAGAGAAATTGTTATGCAACTGGGCATTAGTCAAGAAAGAGTGCAGCACATTATCCAGACGTTGAATTACAGAAAAATCTGCTCCAGGTGGGTCTCGCGACAATTGACGTCATGAAAGAACAGAGAAAAACGTTAGTTAAGAACTCCTTAACCAGTATCGTCACCAAAGGGATGATTTTCTCATGAAAATCACCACCGGAGACGAATCTTGGGTTCATCATTACGACCCTGAAAATAACTGGCAGTCGATGGAATATCGTCACCCTTCATCTCCGGGTGTAAGGAAATTCAATACAATTCCCTCAGCACACACAATCACGCTCACGATATTTTTGGATGCAAAGGGTGTCACTCACACGCAATATCAGCCAAAGTGAACAACGATTAATTCGGCAAGATACTGCGAAACCTTCGAGCACTCAAGAAACGTATCCGCAGAATGAGGCCGCAAATGACCACTTTTTGGTTGCACCACGACAACGCCAGACCGCATTGCAGCCGCGAAACGACGAAAATAATGGCGAACCTGAAATTCACGGTTGTTTCTCACCCTCCGTACAGCCCCGATTTGGCACCCTCAGACTTCTGGTTGTTCCCAAAGTTGAAGGAGGTATTAAAAGGTCTCTGTTATTTTTTCGTCGGATACCGAAGTTCAGACTGCTGTGCGCAAGTGGATTAAGAGTAAACCAGAAAGTTTCTTCACTAAGGATACGGAACACGATTTACATGAGGCACACAAGAAAGTGTGGAGATTTCTGAAAAGTAGCGAAAAAAGCACCCCATACAAACAAAGAAAATTACCTTAGCACATTGGAAGGAATATCTCAAAAAATTATAGGAATCTGAAGCAGACGAAATAGATTTTGGTACAGAAGAAGAGGATGTAACTATAAAAGCAACTGAAGTAGCAGAGGTTATAAAAAAAATTTACAAATAGGAAATCCCCGGGAATTGACAACATAGGTACCCAATGAGTTATTAACGTATGGCGGAACCACATAGACGAAAAAATTTACGATATTTTTCAACAAAATCTTTGAAACCGCAGTAATACCGAAATAGCCGGCCTCGGTGGTCTGGTGGTTAGCGCGTCTGCCTTTAGATCCGAGGGACGTGGGATCGAACCTGGCTGAAGTCGGCGAGATTTTTCTAGCGGGGAAAAATCTGAAAATGCGCCTTCTGTCGGATAAGAAGTAAAGCCGTAGGTCCCGTGCCACTACGATGTGTGACACGTTAAAAATAACTACTGGAGTTGGAATTACTTCAGATAGGCAAAATTCTTAGTCAGGGTGTACAATGGGCCAAATGTGGCCTAAGTGCATAGAGATGCTTGGAAAACCGCGTCCCAGATCTCGCTCTTTCAAATCATCATCATCATCATCAATACCGAAATAAAGGCATAACAAAAGTGGTCTGAAAACTACAGAGGCATAACTCTACTGTGCTCGACATTAACACTACTCACAAGTGTACAAAGATTAAAACTTAAAAAAAAAACAAATATCGAACAAAGAAGAACAACTTGGATTTCGTAAGAATATGTCAAGTACGGAAGCAATCTTCATCGTCAGGTTACTTAAAGGAAAAGCCCTAGAATTTAATAAACCTGTTTTTGTATGTTTCATCGGTTTTACTAAAGCGTTCGACAGGGTTCAGTTGAAAGACGTCATGAAATAACGTCAGTTGAAAGACGTCATGAAATAACGCAATACATCATACAAAATAAGAAGAGTAATAGATGAAATCAACACTAACAACACAACAAGAATCAGAATAGCCCAAGAAAAGACTAATTAAATACCAGCTCCTGGAGGAATAAGACAAGGAGACAGTTTAAGTCCATTCCTTTTTAATCTTGTAATGGACAAAATAATACAAGACGTGAACTCCTTACAACTAGGCTAAAATGAAACATAAAATGGTTAGTATGGTTTGTTATACAGACAAAGCCACAATAATAGCCGAATCTGAAGAGGACCTCCAAAGACAACTATACAGGTTCTACCTGTCTGCCCGAAAATACAACATGACTATATCCATAGGAAGGCAAAATGAACAACATTCTCTAGAAAACTCGTAGGATGTAAACTGGTAGTAGCAGATAAGTCGATAGAGCAGGTGATGCAGTTTAAATATTTAGGCGTTCAATTATTTAGTTATAATATCCCAGTAAATGAAACCATGGGCCAAGTAAACAAAGCTGCTGCAATCTCAGGATACTTAAAATACGTCATATGGAAAAACAAACATGTGCTAATCGAAAACAAAGCTAGGATATATAAAACCTCTGCGAGACCTGTGATGACATACAGTATAGAAACAAAGGCCAAGAAGTAAGAGAAAGATGTGGTATGGAAGATGTTGTACAATGGGAAAGCCAGAGGCGGAGATAAAACAGACTACCCCTTATAGCAATGGAAGGAAAACCAACAAGCTCACGTCCACCGGGAAGGCCATACAAAAGATGGAGAGATAGTTGGCAGTCTATCTCCTAAGTAACTTAAATCGGTAATAAATAGATCTGAAGATTTACAACTAAGAAGAAGAAAAAGAAATATCTGTAAGAAGCCTACAGCAAAATGTGAGGACTTATGACAAAGAGCTGTAGAAAATAAACAAAGAAGTCAATTGCAGAAAACATTGAAAACTTTGGAGCAAGTATAACAAGAACATTTAGATAATCGTAAATAGATGATGATATTAATCAAAGAGTCGAAACTACCAGTAAATTTTAGAAGAAATAACGCCTTAAGTGCGCTTAATGTATACCGAAAAGATCTAGAGTCGATTCTCGGAATTTTCGAACTCTCCATTGTACAGTACTAGAACAACCACCAACAGTATTATATTGTATTGTAGCAGTGTAGGTTTACCACCCATAGCACTCGGGCCAGAGTCCCATTGTGCAGTCGGCTCTGTTCTGAAAATAATCCAGTGCCTACCGCTAAGACTAGCAGCTGGTTGAAGGGAATGAGCTGTAGGTATATCTTCTGGTTCCAGTACCCCGGCCCCAGCCTCATGAGTCTGAGACATTGGCACAGTATGTGAAAAAGAAAATTCATCATTTTTATGGCATAATTTGCAAATGGAATCCCCAATAATGCCTATGTATTAAAGATGTTCGTTAAAATGACAATGGCCCGTTAAGAGTGCTGTCAGAATCCTGACTTGCTTCCTGTTGAATTTTAGAACCTCCTGGAAAATTAGTAGGGATTTCTTTCCAACAATGAGTTTAACTTGCCAGGGTCCCTGTTGCAGTGACCAGTTACAAGACAATTGGGTTATCGCCCACTTCTTCATTTCCAGTTTAGAATTGCATTGTGGTATTCCGAGAACTGGTTCTGGTCAGGACGGGTACCAGCTAGAGTCTCGTCTGGACAGCAAATCTAACTCTTCATTACAGTCGATGCTGCTATGGCCAGGTACCCATAGCCGTTTTACTAATTTCTTTTCGCAGAGTCTCATCAGCAGCTCTGCTTACTCTGCAGGACTTAAGAGCTTGTTTAGCAGATACAAATGCGTTTGTGTGTAAAACCTCTATCTAGGTTTTCATTGGTTCATGCCAGTATAGTGTATAAATTGGCCTTGAAAATGGTAGCATACTTGCCAAGAGAAAACTACCGTTCTATTCTTGCTTATTCGCCACAAATACCTTCTCCTATACAAGCGTGAGTTTTAAAGCTGTCCGTAAACAAGACAAGGCCCTTTGAGACCATAAGGTTGTTGCTGTGGGTGCTCCAGTCTTCTCTAGTGCGAAAGGCAATTGTATAAGGTGCGTTGTAGGAATATCTAGTAAGCATACAATTACTTCTCATATTGAAGATGATATCGGTCTTAGCCAGCAACAACAGGACTCTCATATGCCCCAGCGGTTCCCTCACATAACATAACAACTTCAATCACTACGTGAACGAGCGCAAGTTCAACCACTGCCTACACAGCCATAGTGGAGGCAGTTCGCATCGCATCTATCACATATCAGTAGGGGTTTTATTACCGCCATGCGCATCCACATAATGACATTCGATTTGAGGCCCCAGGTTATCCCAAACGTGCGTCTGTACATCCAGAAGGAGGCAGTTGCTCTTTATATTTGTCGTCCTGAGTACTCTTTTCAGGTAGATTTAACATCCAGTATTACACCAAGATACTTAACCTTCACGATGGCCCTCGAAGAAGTTATGGTTTTTGAATCCACAATCTTCCTTTTCCTCATGAAAAGTAATAGTTTGGTTTTTGTAGGATTAACAGAAAAATTGTGTCTTCTGCACCGTATTTCTACAGTTCTGAGAGCACCAGCAACGATATGGGCGTATTGGCTGTATTGTCTATGTTCGTCAAATTATCTTTAAGAGGTATTTGAATAATAATTTACTTGATACCTAAGATATCCTCGTAAAACATTTGAAGATGAAGTGCTCTGCACTTCTGTGATTGGGAGCCCACGGACAACTATGAGTTCTGCTGTCCTATGTCACTGAACGCACGCACTACAGATAACAGTTATCCAACATGTGTGTCGACGTAGAAGATACTGGTAAAAATGTCAATGCAATAAAAATCTATAAATGAGAAATAAAAATATACGAGAAGGAAGGTATACAAATGTTGGATAATATCTGGCCAACATGAAGGTAGATTATGATGCACGGAATTGCGGTTCCTTAGAGGAACTGAAGGAAAAACAAGAAGACAATAAATAATGAATCATACAGGAGGTACAGAATACTCAATCACTAATACGCAATATAGTAAAACATCTAAGAAGAAGCAAGAACGGCTACAACAGCAAATCAAAAGAAGGATTAAAAAAGCAGCTCATTGCAAAATAAAGTATAAAAATTAGCAAGGAAGTGGAGTGTAGTAAAACAACATAAAACAATTTGGTCTTCAAATATTGGAAACTAATTTCAGATATTGCAAATTAATTTCAGACAATAATTACACATATCTGAAATATATTTCACATATAAATAATTTGTTGCACATATTTTAAAATATGAACTAATTTTATAGTAACTTAATACCGATTTGACTAGTCGCATTAGAAGGTAATATGAGCCAATGTAAAAGGGAGAACAGCCAAGGGCAAAATCTATACTAACCAATCGGTTCTGGAACAGCCACCTAGCGCTCCATTGATGCATTCGCAGTAATTACATTTGTTTTCCTGATACCTTTGACCTGTGACACACACTGCAAATTGGACGATTAAACTCGATAAATTGAAGCGAATGTAAATTTACCAAACTCAGCCTTTTTGACATGCTTTGTCAACTGTCGGTTCTTTGCATTAGCCAAAAGGCAGAGACACAGTACTAAGGAAACGAGAAAATAGCCTGCCTTGGATGTCATTTTATATGGGGTGAAAAGAAACTCTCGAAGGCTTCATTAAAATTTCGCAGCAGCGGTAAACAAAAACAATGATGTAGTTAATGCTAGTTTAATTAACTTATAATAGATGTTTAATTATCAGTAAAATTTTAATTGGGGTAATAATGAAACAAAATATAGATTTACTTTAATTACCTCCTACTGTAGAAAATTACTTGAAAAACAAACCACAATGATAACGAAATATGTTCTAATTTTTCTATTATCTATTTGTATGATTGGTAAGTACAGCTTTCTAGAAGAAGCTTTTTTTTTAATTTTGTATTTTACCATTCAGAAAGCACAACGCTTGATCGGTCTCGCTGCCGTCCTGGCGATGTAAAAGTCGATTCATGTGGCAATTTATGTCGATGTTTTGCCGATGGTGTGCAAACCTCTTGTACGAAAATATTCTGGTAAGTCGAGAAAAGGTGCTGAAATATATTGACTCGACTCCAATACTTTTAGCCCAGCATTTGAAAAGATACCTAAGTCTCCAGATATGAATACACTATGGGACAGTATATTCAACATTGACAGAAATGCAGGAAGATTATTTAAGGTACCCAAAAAAGAAAAACTTAGAGCCTAAGAGCATCGACCGTAAACTAAATGTATTACTGTAGCTAAAACTGTGTAATAGAAAATATAATAAATAATAAATAGATGGTTTGCTGTATAGAGGATTAAAATAACTACACATTCTTTTCTAAATAGACTCTAGTTTTTCTGCAGAACTGTGTAATTCCCGCCAAATAACTAACAGTTCTATATCATTGATTGGAAATATCATTTGAAACATGAAAACAAATAAATACTTTTTTACTTTTCTACCGCCAAAACCCAACACAATTCACCATAAACGACACTTTTTACAAACATCCTTTATATATGTATATACTGCATAGTAAGACTATGGCGACCTCCAACGTACTTTTTTGTGCTACTGGCTAGAGATGACACATGATAGCCGGGTCCTACGTACGTAATATGGTCTGTAATCCAAAGAGTATTCTTCTATGAAGGTTTTATTAGCAGATCTCGAGTGTTTGAAGTAAACCTAATCTAGTAAGCCTCAAAAATATAATGTTATCAACATAGATAACACACCTTACTTTTGAATACGTCGGTGGTTGTACAATCTTTCAAAAAAGCAATTTTTGAAAATTACTCTGGGGAAATCTCAGGTTTATTTCGACACACTTTTAATAGTACAACAGTTCCAAACATTGTATTATTTGCAGATTCAAAAAATTTGGGTCTACTCAAAATTATCTAGTTTGGGAAAATTAAGTTTAGAATTAAAATTAATGAACTCTTTAATTATTTCTGATTATTAATCACATTCCAGATTCATAAAAATACATCGAATAAAAGAGCTCAGTGCGCCCGTATCCTTGCTCTCACATCCGGTTGTTGCGTGCTAAATTAATGACACATGGTGATGTGGTGAGCATCACACAGTAGACTACCGCATTACTACCCCTTGTTCATTCGAACGTAGGCACCCAATTATTTAAAATGACTGCGTAGGCCGCCCGCCAGGCATCGAATCGGGGGTTTAAATTTCCGACCTTCCGCACAGGAGCCCGAACCTCTAACCATGGGACCACACTGGTGACATAGAATAAAATGCATATAAACAACCAAAGTCATTTATAAATCCAGTATGTCATATTTTTAATTTTTATTTTATTTCTGGTCATAGTTGTGCCATTCAAATTTTACATGTCATTTATTAGATGTGCTCGGGTTCATGAACACAAAAATTCTTAACGTTAATTGTTGCGTATGGATTATTTTCATATTTCATTATTACTTATTATTCGAACAACTGTTTTCTTAAACACGTGCTTCCAACTACTCTTATTAAGCTAGAACCCGCGATCCCGTAGCTTGTCCGCCCAGGTTCCTGACTTAAACCTACATATTTTTTGTATTTATGGAGAAATTTATGGGTCGCTTTCGGAACTTGAATGAGTTAGATGAAAGATTGAAATGATATTAACCACAATTGTTGAAAGAGTTTTCAAAGAAGTCATGAATAACATAGTAAATTTCAATTTCAGATACTTTTATTCATTTCTTTCTTAAAATATTACCTTTTATTGGTTGGTTAGTTGTTTGAAAAACGGATTTAATGTTACCTCATTATTAGTAGACTGGAGCAATGGGTTTATCTGGAACGTCTGGATCGTATTAAGAAAGGAAAATGGTCTGAAGATATTTCAATTTCCTATGGGGCTTTCTGGGGATACAGTTAACAACATTAACCTGCAGTTTCGGTTTAAGGATTTATAAGAGATTTGCAGAGTTTCTATGGTGATGGGGATACCGTGGAAAAGGATACGGGAGATGTATTTTTTTTTAGTTCGAGAAGACTTATTGCTAATTCGAATAATTTGAGTGTCGATGTAAATTTGGATGCTGTAATGTTCTCGGCGAAGGTGGAGGATTTACCTTCCGCTTGCTAGGATTTGCGGAAGAAGATGGTTTTTCATGATGCCGTATAGAGGAACTCAGTAATCGATGACGGGGCGTATGAAGGTATATGTATGGAAGAGAGTTCAGGAATTGCAACCTTGGAGAAGACCTTGGGAGGTTCAGAGCAAGTTGGAGCGGTTGCAGACATGTTTAATGTATCACGAATATCTAGGTTTAGGCCACAAATATGTGGGAAGGTGATTCCTAGGTTTCGGGCTAGGTTAGAGAGAAGAAATAGTTCGTTGTGAATAAAAATGTTTCCAATGGAGGAATCCAATGTGGGAATCCTCGGGGAGTTGGGATGTCGAAATAAAATGACTGACTGATTTTCCTCCACCTGCTAGCCCATCTGATGTTTTTGGTTTGTTTTGGCTCTGGTTGCAATTGTGATTGGAAAATCGTGGGAGTAAACGCAGTATAATAGAGGGAGACCGTATAAATCCCCGAGGGACGCCTGAGAAAAGATTGATTGGATAGGAGTTTGAATAATAAATTTTAACTTTGCAGGAGCAGGTGCTGAAAAGAAGTCTAATAATTTGTTGGAGTGAAGGTTTAGATTGGACAAAATCAGTTTATGGATGAAGCCATCATCCCAAACCCTTTCGATAGCATGCTCAGTGTACAAAAAGACAGCAACCGTACATCGATGCAGGTTGGCACTTCTGGTGGTGGTGGAACGTGAATGAAGTTCAACGACGAAGTTCATTGTGGAGCAATGGTGACGGAAACCAAATTGTCCTAGAGACTCCCGAAGACAGAAAGGACTAACTTTCTCTAGGGATTCTGGGGATCATTGTCGGGCTTGTGGATCGCGATGCAGGAAGCTTCTTTCTAGGTTGTGGAAAAGTAACAGGAACTGTAAATGGCAGATATAGCATCTATGGCTTGGTTACAAAGTTTCTGAATAATATCGGCTTCACCGGAAGCTTTGGAATTTCTTAGGGATAACATTGTGAGATACATTCAATCATTTAACTAACTTTGGAATGTGTAATATTTCCAAGAAATTAACGGCACCATGTACTATACAACACACTGCCTAGTAGACAATAAAACCTGTATATAGAAAACCCTATAAACCATTAAGGATATTAGAATAGTTAGTAAGAGGTAGAAGATGAAGAGAAAGTCACAAAACGACACGAAAAACATATGCAAATAAGGCAATGGATGATAAAGAATTACAGGCAGGAAACTGGGATAACCGAAGACTATGGAAACGGAAGATGTTAAACTCCTAAGGGGGGGAAAAGCCAGAAAAGAAGAAGAAAAAGATAAATTACTCTGAGAATAGTATATCTCACCGCAGACCTACAAAGCAAATTAACTATACCGCCGTTTGGAATGGGACGTATCGGCGCTACAAACTGTCGCGAACAATTTTGAGCTGTGAGCTCGGCGTCAGGCTGTTTCGGCGCCGATATCCTTTAACACATTAACTATGAACGTTAAAGAAGTTATAATATGTTTCCTAACCCATAACCGCCGGCGATCATCGCTAACCTTTACTCCAGATCCATATCAACCGCGGGCTGTCTTTTTTACATTTTCTTTGTTTTAAAGATTTGTTGCCTTTGTTATTGTTAGGGCAACTAATTTCTTTCGTTATTTAGTGGACTGTATGTTCGTTCGTCGATCATTACCCCAACAGATAATGAAAATGTTTGAAATGAATTTACTGGTTTTTCTGTAATTAGTCACAGCAAGATATTAGTGAATTCTCCTACCTTTTTGCACCTGTGGTTGTCTGCAAGTTGTCCTTTTCGGGGTTCTGTTTTCTATCTCGAGGTTCCTCTAATTCGCATTGACTTGAGACTTAAATAAAACGTAGCACACACATAAAACAATTAACAATCACGTTGAGCTGCCTCGTGGATATTAACCGGGTCTTCCAATTCAAGCTCCGGCTCGCAGCGCCACTTGGCGGGAAAATTACCCTAAACCCTGCTGTGACGCGGGAAATTTGAACTTGTTGAAAAATGAGTTTAGTTGCTCCAACAGTTATGTTGATTTGATTTTGCCACTTGATCTGAATTAAACTCGTATTTTAATTGCCCTTCATAGGAATCAAAATTCTATTTTAATTGCCATTTTTAAATCAATCGCTATATTATTTTTTTTGCCATTGAGTTATGGGAGGCCAATTTCGCAAAGCCTTTGAAAGTTCCCTTTGTAGGCTGGATTTGCCAACAACAATGTGGTGTAACCTTTTTGGGCAATGCAGGTTTGCGTTGCGTTTCCTCAGCAGTCGAATTTAACATCTTGCTCGACCCGGTCACCCGATTCCGTCTGCAGGGACCGTTAATAAATCAAGTACAGCAGGGGCGGCTTGGGTTTTTGATGGGTCTCCATCGCGTGAATTTCGTAACGCCGTTTTCACCGTGGGGTGAACAGAACCATCGACAAGTGTCGGATTTAAAGAAGCACGCTGGAATTTTAACCACTGGAAGGCAATTCATTGGGAATTTGCCGATCGCCTTTGGCGGATTAATATCGAGCTCATTTCCTGTCCCTCTGCTAGTGCCGCTGTTGCGACGAACGCATTGAAGTTTTGGCCCTTAACGTTGACTCCATTCGATCCAGTCTTCAGCGGCGTGCCCGTGGATTTTTCCGGCTTCTTAAGAACACAAGAACAACCCAAAATTGTGCTTGCCTTTCTCGACTCCATTCACCGAAAGTCAAGGTAAAAGTACTAGTTTTTGTTTTGTGAAAAAGAAACCTTTTACGCGTTTCACTTTGAAAATTCAAGTGGTTAAACCTTTTTTTTTTTTGATGCGATACAAGGCGACCGTCAGTCGTCGATGGTTATTTTCTTTTCATGTTAATTGTACAAAGTAATTATATATTGTATTATTCTTGTGAACTCGGACGCCACTGGCCACGTAGATTTATTTGAAGAATTTAAGTGCCGTAAGCCAGGGGCGGCGAGCCTCGTGAACGCTCAATTTAACCGTTTGTAGTAATGGACTATAATATCACCATTTGCTGTCATTTTTTTGTATCGTCATTTATTTTCAATCGTTTAATTATATGTGTTTTGAAAGTTATTACATCTTTTATTGTTGTATATTTTGTATTGTGTATTCATGAACTTTGCAAGCTTTATAAACAGGAGGGAGGCACAGTAAAGGTGAGCCCGATTTCCGTAAGCTGCTGGCTTCTCGGTGTTTCAGGAGATCCTTCCATTAGCTGTGATTTGGAAGGTGGCGCCCGTTAATTTTCGACATATCCTGTACACAACTATAGGAAGATTTCCTCCCGTAAGCTGTTTCCGTGAACTTCCCTTACTCCTCTGAGCTAAGCTGTAGGCCTTTTTCCACCTATCCTGTTGCGGGTCGACGAAAAAGCTAGTTTGCCCGTAACACCTTATTATCAAAACAATATTACTTGCAACGACTGTATTGCTGTTTTCCGTACCTGTATTCCACCATAAAACGTATATTTTAATATATTTACTAACTTGACACGTTCACTGTTATAATCACTTTCGCTATCACCATCTCCTGTATCAAAAATATTTTCTACTTCCGCTAAAAATTCTGTTACGGCTAGAGGTATTTTATCAGATTCATGATGATATAATTTTCTACAATAAACCGAAACTAAATTACAGCACATTGTCCAATGCAAAGGAAAGAAGATTATCAACTACGGCCCACACGGCAATGAAATTTTTGTGTACGCCGCCTGAGCGCCGGCGGCCATAAGAAAAAAATTACGTGAAAACTTCACACAAGCTCCAGTTGGTCATATAAAATTGTGAGCTCATTATCACTGCGTCTAGGACTTATTTTCACAATATAATTTGTCTACGATGTACTGAATTTAACCACTGTACGACAGCCGGCGGTCATGTGGCTGTTAGGGTGTTTAATATACAAAAACTATCGAATTAAAAAATGGTATCTAGTTTTTACCGCAATGGCGGGTGAATTTATAAATACCTACTTATTGTTTAGCGAACCAATATAGTGTTTCCGTTCCTTTGCAATGTAATAATCCACAAGAAACCCTGCTGCTTAAGAATCTCATTCTTTGAAAGCATTCTCGCCACTTCAGATATATGTTAACACGCAATGAATATGCCAGTTTATGTAATAGATAATTTTTGTTAATCATACACATAAAAATTATGTTTATTTACAATAATAAATAACGCAAAAATAGTTATTTATGATATAAGTGCTAAAACTGACATTTTATTTTGTGAGAACAAAATAAAATCACTTTTAGCACATATATCATACACTATTTTTTCTACAAACACCATTAAAAGTACAAATCAATGCATTTCTTACGTTATTAAATGTATAAAATATCGTTTTGAAACCCAATTATTCATGAAGTTTATTGTTGCTAAGGTAATGAAAATTCGATCGTTTGTTGACAAGTAACTTCAAATCTCGTGACAGCGCCGAAGAAAATTTTTTGTTTGCAAGTAAAACATTATCCACTTCAGATTACTTATTCTAACTGCAGTTTCTCTAACTCTACATTTAATTAAGTAAATAAATATTCCTTTCATTTAAAATTTCTTAATTTTTCTTATGCTACCGCACCAGTGTTAATAGTAAATCATGTCATTTACTTTTAACACTGGTGCCATAAAATCACATTTTAGACACTGACAGCATGCGTTAAAAATTAAACTTTTACTGACGTTTGTAGAATAATTATATTTCATGTCAATTAATATGTATCATTTTTACTTATTAATTAATATGAATTTAAATAAAATAAAGATGAAACATATCTTGCCATTTATAAATAAATATACCTAGTGTTATTCATGAACAAAAATATTTATAATATAACATATTTAAATAAGTTCATTGATGTGAATTTCATATAACAATTAAATATTCTACTTGAAACTATTTTTAAAATATTTAATTGTATATTGCTATACACTCGAACCTCCATGTATGGGGGTCAACTAAACTTTAACTAGGTACTTCCTATTTAGCATATTTAGGTGATTCGCCTTCTTTTGTGACTGTCTCAGTGTAAAGCAGAATGTAAAAATTCTAACCATTTTCTGATTTAATTTTTGCAGATGTGAGTACGCCATAATTGCAATTCCGCCCCAAGAAATGTTAAGTATTACTTTCACGCCACCTATTAACAAAAATCGTTTGAATCTGTTGACTAATATTGAGGGAGGCCACTTAATTAAATTTGTGGTTACGTATAAAACAGTACGTATTTCTCATAGAATGTTCTCAAGTTTATTCTAATGACAAATTTAGGCGTTTTGGAGACTGAAGGGTTATACTGGTCACATCATCAGCTGTGGAAGTGAAGGTGGTCATGGACCCATACAAGTATGTTACGATATCACTCTCAAGAACAAGCCAGCTCTTACTGGTTACATTGCGGCTATTGATTGTTTTGATGAGACAGTAAGCATTATTCAGGTTTTCCTTGCCATCACACTGAAAAGAAATTTTGCAGCAAGAAACCTTTAAAATGCAAGTTTTACAACAACTAGCGCGATATTTTGGTCAGGAAGCTTTGGATCCTACAGACTATTATGAAAAATATTGGCTGCAAGAGCCCTATACATATCACTGTACTATGATCAACCCGGGTATGAATAATATGGGTATATATTCTGAAATAAGGCGTCCTGTAGGAAGGTACTGTAATATGATCCTATAGTTATCACGTTTATAATAGTATTTCTCCATGAGATCAACCAGTAAAGTGTGAATAACTAATAACAAAAATATTTGCACTCTCAGAACCTACTAACAATAGGTAATTAGCAGGCCTATTCATAGAGGAGGAAGAATAAGTATCAGCAATAATTTGTAGAATGTGTCTTTATTATATAGTTACTATAATATTTTTATTTTATTAAATACATTTTTGATAACTTTATTATCATTCACAAAATTATTTTTGAATATTTAATTTTTAATAACGTTTCAATAATTCTACCATTAAAGAACACCCAGGAAATATTCTTACCTCTTTGAAAACACATTTCTGATTGGGTCTCGCAATTAATCAAAATTCTTGTATTTGAAGATATTGTACAAAGCTTCTACGGAAACTAGCGCCGTTTAAATATTCCCGCCAAATGAGTGGTGTGGTCCATTTCGTGCATTGTGGGGGTGATTGGGTGAATGGTGAGCTAGTCACACGTCACTTTACCGTGGTTCGGTCATTGTATTCAGTTGTATAAAGTGCTAACATATCCACTATTATTAAAAATCCCACCAAAAGTTAAATGCGCTCTGTGATTCGTTTTCTCCATGCAAAAAACGAAAACGTTGCCGAAATTTCCCGTCAAATATAAAGAAAGGTCAGACACTAGTCTAGGAATTTCGAATATGGTCGAACAAACGTGCACGATGAGGAACGAAATGGGGGACCTTCTGTTGTCAACGACGGTCTTGTGGGAAAAACGAACAAGAAAATTCGTTAAAACCAGCGTTTCGCGATTTCGGAGATGGTCGCTAATTTTCCTCAAATTTCACATATAATACTGTATGAAATTGTCACGAACAGGCTACAGTACCAGAAAATTTGTGCGAGGTCGGTGCCATAAATTGATGTTAGTTTGTGTTTTGCCGCTTAGCCTTTAAAAGTTCCCATCTGTTCCGTTTGACGTACTTGTGTAAGTCTGGATTTCCTGACAAAATGGAGTTCTCGGAACTCTTCACTTGCGGGTTCGCCGGAAGGCACACGTGCAAGAGGATTGTTCTAGAACAGTTTCTTTGGTGGGAGTTTTTGGGGCCGGGGGAAGTCAGTGGACGCTAGCCTCTGGAAGTAAACGTACGTGATTTTTGGAAACCGGGTTGTTGGTTGCTTTCTTGTGCTAAATGAATTTATAGTTTCGTTTTTTACCTTAGCCAAAAGAATCTTCGGCTTGAGTCGGATTAAATATATTAGCAGAGTGTCAGGTTTTTGTAAAGACAATTCAGTGAATTTTTTCTCTCGACTTGTGTCGGAATAAAAGCTTTCGACCTCGTGACAATCTCCTTTGAGCCGTTGCAAGTGACCATGCTGTGCAGCGACGGAGATTTTGATATTTGAAGTTCCCGTCCTTCTTTTCTTCGTTAAAGAAAGTCCTGGCCCATAGCATTGTGTTTCTCTCATGATCCAGTCTTTAGGTGCGTGCCTGCGAATTTCCTGCTTCCCGAAGAATCTAGGAGCACTCCAATTGTGGCTCTCTCTACTGTGTTCGAAGAGAAAACTATGGTAAAACTTACCAATGTACTGTACAGTGTTTGTTTCGTTAAATACTAAGAAATAGAATAGTTTAATTTCCGTGTGATATTAAAAGTGAGGCCACATTCAGTTGTCCAGTGTTTCATTATTCGTTTAGGTTAAAGTTCATTCATTTCTGTAAACTCGAACGTCACTGGCTGCGTAGATCTGTTCCTTAAAGTTAATGCCGCAAGCCACTGGCGGCGAGCCTATCTTGTTTGAACGTTCAATCTTCCCTCTGTGTTTAACTACAATTATTACCGTTTTAGTTATTTTTCTTGTATTATGTTTATTGCCAATTTCAAACAGCAGTAGAATTATCTTTGTCTTCAAATTCAACATATCTTTTATTCCTTTGTCTTTTTATTGTATTGTGCATGAACTTTGTAAGCTTTATATACAGGAGGAGGCACAATAAACGTGAGTCCGATTCCCGTAAGCTGCTAGCTTCTCGGCCTTCCACGAGAACTCGTAATCTGCTGTGATTTGGAAGGTGGCGCCCGCTAATTTTGACCTACTCTGTACACAACTAGGTACGATTTCTCTTCCGTAAGCGTTTCTCGTGACCCACCCCTACTCATCTGGGCTAAGCCGAAGGCCTTTTCCACCTTTCCTGTTGCGGGTCGACGAAAAAGCTTTGGCCCGTAACAAAAAGTTAAAACAGATGTTTACAAACTTGTGGCGATAAGTACCTGAATCCAATTATGAGTGGCGATGAGACTTGGATTTCGTTCAGAAATGTTGAAACCAAGCAACAATCAATGCACTGGAAGCATGTGAGGTCCCGCAAAACCAGAAAGTCCAAGTAAACTTTCGAAAACCGAAAGCTTATGGCTACTGTTGAATGTAGACGTGTATGGTGAGACATTATGGAAGTTTAGAAGGGCCATTCAGAACAAAAGACGAGGATTGCCGAAATCTGAAGTCGTACTTTTGCACCATAGAACCATTTCGCACGGGACGGTTCACACTGCGCAACTCATTGAGCAATTCAACTCGAAAATTTTTAAGTATCCCCGTACAATCCCAATTTAGCGCTGAGCGTCTATCACCCTTTCCTTCATCTTAAAATTATTTTACCAAACCGCGACCATTACCTCGGCGGTGACGACCTCAAGACGACGGTACATAATTGATTTTCGTCATAAGCGGCAACCTTCTATGACGAAGGTACACAAAAACGATATGATTCCTTGCAATTAGTGGTTTTCTATAGCGGAAACCAGGTTATATTATTACAATTTAATTCATAAGCATCAAGAAACACATTATTAGCTAGTTTATTGTAATTTCTATCTCAATGCACGTCGAGATTCTTCGTTTTCCGTATAAAACTGTACTAATTCCTTGCAATTAGTGGTTTTCTATAGCGGAAACCAGGTTATATTATTGCAATTTAATTTATAAGCATCAAGAAACACATTATTAGCTAGTTTATTGTTATTTCTAGCGCAACGCACGTCGAGTTTCTTCGTTTTCCATATGAAACTGTACTAATTCCTTGCATTTAGTGGTTTTCTATAGCGGAAACCAGGTTATATTATTGCAATTTAATTTATAAGCATCAAAAAACACATTATTAGCTAGTTTATTTTTATTTCTAGCGTAATGCACGTTATACAAAATTCCGTTAGACTCATGTTCTAAAACCTACAGAATTTGGTACAAAGTTGACGTCGCAGCAATGCGCACCTGTTTTTAGTGTTTATTAACAATCACAGACGGCAGAGAAAAATATGTTTACCACGTGTTTACCCCGCCTGCTGACACTCCACGCACTTTCTCTTATCTCGCTCGCGGTTTTTATTGCTGCAGCTTGTTTGCTTTGTCGTGCGTTCATGTAAAATAAATAAATAAAAGCGCTACGAACTTATGCATTAACCTATTATAAAATCTTCTTAGAATTCTA
This sequence comes from Limonius californicus, assembly GCA_014611495.1. NCBI lineage: Eukaryota > Metazoa > Arthropoda > Insecta > Coleoptera > Elateridae > Limonius > Limonius californicus. The sequence continues at coordinate 3,979 of JABXWE010001332.1, read as the reverse complement.
CTTTATCGACAGTCACATGTCTATTTTGACAGTTTTCTCACAGATGTCACCGTAATTTGCACAGATTTGCGCATGCTCACAGACAGAATTGTACAAAATTCTGTGCCGCGTCATACAGGCCTAAGATATTAGTAAATATACAAATTTAAGATATCCAAAGGATATTTAATAATAATTAAAGATATCTTAAAAACGCCATTTAATAATCTAGATATTTTTAATTAAAAATATCTTAGAAATACTTTAAACATGTTGTAGATATTTTTAATTAATTGAAGCTATCTTAAAGATATTTACTAATCATGTCAGTTTAACCTGAATTAGATGGTTCTATTTGGTGTTTTCTGCGGTAGATAATAGGAGGTACAACTTCAGCATATACAAATTTGTGAAATTAATTTATTAACAGTCATTGTAATTCCTCTGTTATCATTGTATTCATTTTTTAGGTTATTTTGGGCAGGAACAGAAACAGCTACAAGCTGGAATGGATATATGGGTGGAGCTGTTCAAGCGGGATACCGAGCTGCAATTGAAGTTTTATACGAATGTAGACCCCAGTCACTTACTTCCAGAGACATACAATTTGTACAGTGAGATGAGTTAATTCAGGTCTGAGATGTGAATTTTTGTAAGACTATCTTTTTAGTTCACGTAGAAAACCAACTTCTAGCTTAAGAAATGCTGTAATAGCATATGCAACCGATTGGAAAATTTTAATTCCATCTGCAGCTGTTGTTGTTTGTTTAATCCTTTATTTTAAGAATCAACCTCATTAGTTGGTAATTTATAATAGTTAAAATGGGGTGTTATTATACTAAGTGTATTCTGTTCTATTCTTTATTATTTATGATTATAATAAAATGTTTTATCTACAAAATATTGTTTCACATTTACAAAATATATTGATAGGAACAAACCATGTAAAAATACTTTACAGGCTGTACCCTTAACCACTTGCATCATTGGACTTATTTCCAGATGAAAACTTTTCCTAGAACAAACAATTCAAGTCATATAAGCACTCAAAAAACCAGAGTAAAGCTACCTCATCCCATCTTTCAAAACAAATAACCAATTCGCAGTGTTTTGTGTGTGGAAACATGTCTACTGCTACTGCTTTCACAGGCACATATGGATTTCCATACATAGTTTTGGAATCAGGCCTGCCCAAATCAACAAAATTCTTCATAGCTGCATTTGGGTTGCAGGAAACATAGATTAATTTGTTTATTTTTTCTGATTTTCTTAACTGCTGAATACTGCGTTGGTCTGAAACAGAAAATGCAATGCGGTCCCCTATTTTGCTGTAATTTGTCTTCCTCTAACATTATTAAAAGTATCTTACGTAAACCAGCTCTAGGAGGATCCACAACTGCAATTATATCCTCATTTTTGACCCGATACAGAACAGAACCTAGGATTTCTTCAGCTTTTCCAGCAAAAAAATCGCAGTTTTCTATGTTATTAGTTTTGGCATTTTCTTTTGCATCCACCACAGCCTGTGGTATTATTTCAATTCCCAGGACTTGATTGCAGCTCTAGAAATGTTATAAATAAACTAGTTATGGAAATAACTAAATAAAATCATTACCTTTGCAAAGCAGAGTCCAATTGTTCCTGTACCACAACAGATGTCAAGAACGGTGCTCTTCTCTGTAGGTTCTGCTAGTTCAATTGCAGAACTGTACAATATTTCAGCTGCAGCAGTGTTTATTTGAAAGAATGCTTCTGGAGAAATGCGAAAGTTAAGTCCTAGAATTGTTTCTTGTATATGTGTATCGCCAGCTAAATGCTCTGCTAATTTAATGTCTTCATTGGAAACCCTAAAAAATTTTGATTGTTTAATAATCAACTAAAAATATAAACTTGCAGCTTCCAAATAACAGGCGTTACCACTTTTTAATCTTTGCTACACTTGATAATATACTTTTTTCATTAATCCAAATATTTGTTTTTGGAAAAATGCCAAATTGGCGTAATTTTAAATCTTCCATATTAACACAGCAGAAGTACTTATTCCACATGAATGTTTTCTCAAAACATTGTTAAATGAACATACACTGTATTGATTTAACTTAGAGTTAGAACAAAAGGTCCATGCAAAATTAAGCTGTAGGGAATACCAACACCTTAATTGTTTTACAGCAAAATAATAAAAATATCCAATCAATGATTTGAACAAATGTAGTGGCTACCCATTAACCCACCACTTTGAGGACCAAACAATTATTAGCACAAAAAATAACTATTTTTAGTCAGAGATCTAAGCAATGATTACTATTTTGAGTTGCCAAAATTAACAAGACCATATAAAAACAATTATAAGCCTGTTTTCAGTTGCCAAAAATTAAAGTTTTCAATTGTATATGTATGTCAATTTGACAATCTAAAACAATTTTTAACATTGAAAAAAAAAGTTTTCAGTTACCAAAATCAAAGAACTTGCTAATTGTAGGTAATTACCAGGTCACAGACCAAGAAGAAAATCAAATTTAACAATAATTATTACTTTGGTAATAATTGGTTATTCTCAAAGCCAATGGTAACTTTTAGATATAATTATTAGCATAAAAAATCTATTTATATTTGTTACAATCAATGTTGAAAATCAAAAACCACTGTCTGCACAGAATACGACAATTATTGTTAGTTGCCAAAGCTAACAGTTCAAAATTACAAACAATAATTTCTTTCTTTCTTTCTCTTTTCCGATTTATACCTCACGGTGTTGGGGAGAAAACAATTATTAACATATAAAATATAGTTTTAGTTCTCAAAGTCTCAAAGTCTGAAGTGAAAATTAGAAATAATTATTATGATAGAAAGGCCTTTTATTGGTGTTAAATTCAAATTTGACAAATAAAAACAATTATTACCATAGAAAATGTCTATTCGTAATTTCAAAGTTACAAAACGAATATTAAAAAAAAAATTATTAGCCTAAACTCTATTTGTTGAGCATTGAGCTAGAACGTCAACAAACGCACGTGTTTGACTCACCCTGTGCGCGCGCTGTGATTGATCTACGCTAGATAACGCTAATGCCTCATTACTTCAGGAGTAATTGACGCTCAAAACCTTTACTTTGCACTCGTAATTACCGGGTTAAGTTTGTGTGCTTTTTGAGCAGTGCTTATCGGTTTTCGGAGCGTTTGTATAGTGCCTGGTGCTTATTTTCCTAAAATGGAGCACGTTGCTCCACGTCTCTGTAAACGTAGGGGGCGTCCTACTACTTTAAATGAAAACCAATTAATAGTAAAATTGTATAATTCGACGTTAGAAGAAAATCCTGCGATTTTACTGACATTGTACAATTTCTTGCTAAAACAGTGGGTGTTAGTGTTGCAACAGTAAAAAGAATTTTAAAGGAGTTTCGAGATACTAAAACTTTGTCTTCTCCAAAATCTCTCGGAGTTAGCAAAAACTTTTAGATGAAATTGATGATGCTGTTTTCTTTCCAATTCGTAAGAAAGTACGTGTATTTTTAAACAAACAGTAATTTTTCTGTACAATATGCGAAACTTATTCCTAAACTTGCATTTCTGAGCTTGTTAAATTTCTGTGTAGGTTCACGAATTTTTTTTTCGGAACGAAATACCAACCCTAAATAATATTTTGACAGTCGTTAACAATGATGACCAATTGCCGAGTATTAAGAGGTCAACTTTATATGGAATATTAAAAAAATTAAATTTTAAATATTCAACTCGCTGCCGTCAATCCATGTTAATGTATAGAGAAGATATTATAGTGTGAGGTCAAAATTATATTAAAACTATCCGAAAATATCGGGGAGTAATTTTTTATACCGATGAAACTTGGGTAAATGCCGGTAAGTTTTGCTTCTTGACTCATTAATATTAAATTTAATTAATTTTGTAAATAAAACACCTACAAATAAGCTATTTTTAATTATTAAAGTCATGCTTGACAACTAAAAACAATTATTAGCGTAGAAATGACTGCTTCTAGTTGC
>JABXWE010001331.1:0-15878 GCA_014611495.1 Limonius californicus | reverse complement strand
GAAATTGAATGCAGTTCGATACGACTTGGTTGCCTTGTAAGAACATGTCGGGGAATAATAATACTGTTAATGTGCTTTAATTTATCCTTAAAGTTAAGCCATTTAGTTTGTATGTCAATTGGAACTGACTTGTCCCATCCTAGATTTGATTGCCAAAGCTCCTGAATGATAAATTTTGCTACTATAATAATTGGAGCAATAAGACCTAAAGGATCGTACAATTGGGCAGTTATTCCTAATATTGAACGTTTAGTTATTTGCCTTTGTGGTGTTAAATTAAATGTAGAATAAGAAAAAACATCAGTAGTTGGGTTCCACTGAACGCCTAATGTCTTGTTAATCCTTTCACCCACCGGAATCGACGTCTCTTTACTTAAGTTTAGATCTGAAACATTGCTTGTCCATTTCCGTAAGTGAAATCCAGCGGATTTTAGAATTTTATCGACATTTTTTCTAATGTTGTTTAGTTCTTCGATTGATTTGGTACCCGTTATCATATCATCAACATAAAAATCTTCTTTTATTATACGTATCTCTTTTTTAACAATGACCATGCAATTTCATAGTTATTCTCCGTTGTTTCTAAAGAGCGTACTAAACCAGCTGGTTCGCTTTTTAGAGAACTTCTTAAATACGTTAATTTTTGAACATTAGTGAGATCACTATTTGTATGAATTAAAGAATTGAACGTGTCATAAAATTCGCGCCATAACGTAAATGTTCCGTCAAATGTAGGTAAATTGATTGGCGGAAGTTTGAAACATGTTTTTGGTGTCCCATGGGGAGCTTGAGTTGCTTGACTCGCAACGCTACTAGAGTGAGACAGAACTTCATCTGCCAAATTCGAATTGTGTTCTACTAACACCTTTTTAATTTTACTTGTTAAATCAAAATACATATCCTGAAATAATTCACGTTCTGTTAGGTTATCATCTACATTATCCTGCAAAATTTCGATCTCGCTTTGTACTTCATTGAATAAGTCAGAAATCGGCTCAATCTTATTTAACCTTTGTTCTAAATTTACGATTTCTACTTCAGATACATCAGTCAAGTTTAATTTTGACAAATATTTTTCTAGCAAAGTTAACTGGGCCTTGTAATTGCCTCTTTTAATATGTAAACGTTTTAGATTATCTGCTTCCATTTTAAATTCAAACAGGGAAAAGGATTCAGTATAAAAAACTTACACGATTGTGCCTCAAAACCAAAATCGCCTACTGGATGCTTCGCCTGCCCTGTGTGGAAGGTCGGGAATCGTTTGAACTCTAGAAGAACCAGATGTACTGCAGGTGTGATGCAGGTGTGAGCTGCTTGCCGCCAACGTTGGTAGATGAAGCTTGACCTTGCGTGCTGCTCTCGATCTTCCAATATTGACTTGAATTTTAAATTGAGTTTGTAATTTTGCCAACTTTCATTAGGATCAATTATCCCAATCGAAAGACCAATGTGGACTGCTTGCCGCCAACGCTGGTTAGATGAAGCTTGACTTTGCGTGCTGCTCTCGATCTCCCATCGTTGACTCGAATTTTAAAATTACACTTGTAATTTTACCAACTTTCATTCGCATTAATTATCCCGATCGAAGGACCAATGTTTGATATGAAATAACTTCTCGAGCTGTTTGTACATAGTTTTATTTTACTGCCTCGATACAGACTCTTACAGTAAATAAGTTACCAAAAAACTTGTGTCTTCACACATGTTTATCGTATAAAGGTTACAAACAGACTGTCTACAAGAATTCGTACCACCAAACACCTGCAAAAGGGGTTGTAGTGGGAGATACAAAAATTCAAAAAATAAGGCGCGCAATTTAGGCTCCAACACCATGTAAAAACATTTACAAATATCGCTCATACGTGGCCGAGGTTCTTCTAAAATCCTTGTTTCAATTGCATATCTGTGTATAGTGTATACAGAAATCGAACATCCACCATAATGATATTTAAACATCTTCAAGTAGCCTTCTTGCCCTTATTTGTTAAACATTTTGAAATAATTTATTAATAACTTATTACGTTTGTCCACACTATATAAGCAAAAAATTATTACAACATACAAATCAATTTCCTTTAAATGTCCCATAAGTATCTAGAAATCATATTTAAGTTAAGATTTCAGCTCAAAACAAGCAATAAAGAAATATTCTTCTTCTTCTTTGGGTTTTCCCCTTAGGAGTTTGCCGTCTTCTGCCATATTCTACGGTGGTCCCAGTCTCTTGCTTGCTTTTTTGTCGCCCACTGCCTTATTTATGTATGTTTTCCATGTCATTTTGGGTCTTCCTCTTCTTCTTCTACCATCATTCCTGGTTTATGCGTTTTACATGGCGAAACTACTTTATGATCTACTCTTTAGAGGTTTGGTGATTGAGCACGTTATTCCTATTCTTTCCCATACAATTTCGCTACCGATTGTGTCTCGTGTAAGTTGCAGGCTTCTCATCATGCCATTTACTGTGCCGATTTTATTTCTTACTTTTTCTGTTATTGTCCATGTTTCTGCGCCATATAGCAGTATACTCTCTACTATACTGTGGCGTATTCTTTTTTTTGTTTCTTGATATTCATCTATCTCGTGCAGTCATCTAGCGGCTTTCCCCCCATACCTATTCTGGCCTCGATATTTGTGTCACATGAGCCCGTTGAGGTTTTGATATTCTTTTCAGAGTTCTTACCATGTACTCCATGTCTTCAGTGTCCTGTGCAAATATAACTTTCTCGTCCGTAAAGAGCAACAAATGTGCAGTTCTATTTCCTCTGTTAACGCCCATTCCAGCACATTTGATATACCATATTTCAAGTTCTTCTTTTTGAAGAGTAGTGACGATAGGCCGCACCACTGATTATTTATATATTATTTAAATATTTAATTTAATTTGGAAGAATAACAAAGAAAATAGTGGAAAGAGCTATGGGGATAACCAAAGAAGAGAGAGACCAAGGTACAAATGGAAAGACCAAGCGATGAAGGATTTGCAAATACTCGATGTTGAAAGATGGGAGTTAAATGTAAAGGACAAAAAATTGAGCTCTCCAAGAACAACTTAGAGGCATATATTGACAGAAGAATATCAGCAATCTGGCCAGCGTTTGGTAGTCTACCAACTATATTAAGATCTGATTTACCAAATACATTTAAGATGAAAACCTTCGACCAGTACATGTTACCGGTTCCACATACCGAACAGATACATGAATTTTTAATAAGAGCATTATAGATAGAGCCTATCTATTTTTTATGGTCTATCTGATAGACTGTAAAAAACTCAAAGGGCAATGGAAAGGATAATGCTAAACGTAACACTACGGGATTACATATCCAGTACGGAAATTAGAAGGAAGTCAAAAGTAACATACGTTATACAAGCTATGTATATGCACGCTAAGATGGAACTGGGCCATATTGGAAAAACAGAAGACAACAGATGGATGCGTTGAATAACAGAATGGCGACCTCGGGAACACAATAGGAGCACAGGTAGACCCAAATACAGACCAAATGGACGAACTATATAAACCGAATGGCTGGCTCTGATTAGTTACAGAAGACGAACGATGGAACGATAGAAAAAGGCTTACGTCCGACGATGAATGGAATGTGCTGACGATGATCAGAAAAAGAATCCACATCTTAAAAGTAATTCCAGGGTTTGGCTTTTGAATACGGTCTTTACCTTCATCTATTAGATCTCTGCTGACTAGAACTGGGCAATGTATTAAATTATATCGAATTATAAGGGAAAGTTGAGCTATAGAGTAAAAGATAAAATTACTTTCTCTAGGGCGCAAAATTGAAATTACGATTTTTAGCAGGATCAAAAATGGCTTCGCATGTGTGGAAAGCCTGATCATCATCAACAGACTTTCATGTCCCACTACTGGACACCGGCCTCTTCTTTGCGCTTAGGCACAAACACAGAGGATCTACACAACTGAAATTCCAGAGAATTGTGTGTGGTGTGTTGTAGAACAACATTTATATATAGTGCGTGGTAATGCTGGGGAGTCGAACACAAAAAAGGAACGCTCTACCAATTGAGCTTCCACCACACTTAAAGGAAGATGTATGAATGAAGAAATATAGGAATGTTGTTACTATTATTAATCATACAGTTCATATTTCATACACTAAAATTATTTTTCAAGCGAATTAATATTATTAATCAATTGAAGTTGAAAATAAGAAATTAACAGTTTCATTTTACCTTTACTACTTCTTAAAACCTGAATTTAAAACAGCCTCGAGACTGCAATGTAAACTCCATGGTCATGTAGATGGAAAAATGATTCCTTTGCATTTTTACATAATGCGCTCTGGCATATTCGACGTAGCAAAATGCATGTCAACCACCAAGACGGCGACAGTTGCTAAAAGCCAGAAAGACAGTAAAACGTTTTACTACCTGAATTTTTAATAAACCTGGTTTCCGCTTGCTGCATATATTACTGCATAAAGCTGCAGCTACGGGCGCTTTTGTAAATTTTATTTTACGGTTGCTGAAACGTTTGCAAACCTCCGAAATGGTATTGCTCTGTGGTGCTGGAAAACACTTTACTTCCAATTTGGTAAAATTACGCCTAAAATTTTGTCATTCGTCTACTTACAGACAATTTTCTGAGCCAATATTTATCTATCGCGAACAAACTTCCCAAATGTAAAACAGAAATTTTCATTGATAATTAAAACATAAAAGCAAGCTGGAAATCCAAACCATTACAAACGTCGCTCCAACGCATTTTCTGTGCAAAACGAGTGCAACTGTGAAATAATTACTGTTGTGTCAATTCCACTTGTCAGCTTGCACGCTTTAGTTACTTTAATCTCTTGTAGGCAGTAAAATTGGGCAGTCAATTTTGCCGCGCTAATTTTCCGGATGACAAACTGTGTGGTGTGACCCAATTTTATCTGTCGAAGCCGCGAGATGCCTAAAACCAATATAGATTGTCAGTTTCAATTTTAGTTGCGGTTAGTCCGTAGAAAGTTTGAATATCGCGAATTACTTGAAGTAAATAATTAATGACTGGGCTTTCCCATTCTTTGGCAATTTCTGATAGGTTTCCGGTTATGAAACATTGACCCTTGTTAAATCATCCAACCACTGAAGCGACGAATTAACCCAATCGAGGAGCTATTCAAGATAATTAGGCCTGAATAGCATGCATTTTGAGGTTACTGAACGAACACGTATTAATTATTTACATTAAGACGCTTTGGTCACATAAAAGCTGTAATTTCATGCAATGGCTGCGGAAAAATTGATAATTATTTACAGTAAGACGCTTTGGTCATATAAAAAGCTGTAAGTTCATGCTATGGCTTCGGCAAAATTGAAACGTATCATAAAAATTCCGTATCAAATATTTAACGAGCGGGCATAACTATTTTTATGGTCTGTGTTCACCTCAGACATGGGTGGATTTAATGATGAAGATAGATTGTGGGAAATTGATTTTTACTAATCGTAGGGCGTCGTTAAGCAACACCTCGTAGATATTTTTACTACGCCACCGAGGCCCCTGACTCTTTAAAAGGTTATAACTCCGTAACCGTACAGTTTTGTATTTAGATCAGTTGGGTTAAATCGTTCCATTTTGGTCTCAGGAATATGTATGTATTATAGTATATGTATATATGTATTAGCAATATGTGGTAGTGATTTGTACCGACCTGTAACAAACATCTTGTATAGTAAATATATTTTGTTTAAATTCAATCTTGAATTGCGTAAGAGATTCTCTAAAAAACACTAAAATGTTTGATAAATTCTCGAAATGAAGAATAGATGGCATTAGTGTATACCGCCTGTCCATTCTCAAACGCGAACATATGAATTTAACATTGTATTGAACATTTTTGCTGATTCCTGCTCGCCAATTCAACTTACAGGAAAGGTAATGGTATTAATAGAATGATAAAATTATTGCACATCAAATGTACTAATAATAAGTTTAAAGGTGCGATTTTTATTTTAAAATACTAAAACTTGGCGATATTTAAATACGAGTTGCCATGATTTTCATGTTAAACGGCATTTGTCAAATAATTTTGAATTAGTTGGCTTTTGCAGTGGCGTTAGCTTGCGGCGAGTTAAGAGATTTGTTTGCCGTTAAGTTTAATGCCAGATCTATACCTTCTGTAGGTACTATTCACAAATATGTACTAAAATTTGAAAGATGTGGAAATATTTCTGTAGAATCAGAAGCTAGGGGTGGTGAGTAATAATATTTTTTATTGGTAAAACAAAATATTCCAAAATAATAATTACATCGCAGGAAATGGACAAATAGTTGACCGCACAGAAGAATAGTTTTGCTGATGGTAAATATGAACCCGACCTTCAGTTTAAGGCAAATTTCTCTTGCCGTAAGTTTATGTAAATCGCGGATATGGGATATACTCAAGAAGTACAAATATCATCCTTATAAGGAGCAGTGTCATCAAGGGATTTTTGCTGTTAACGAAGAAAGTGGGAGTGCATTCTGTAATGAAATGCAAGAACGTCCTAACAATGATCGTCGCTTTCTGTCATGAATTTGCTTCACAGACGAATATACTTTTACACTGAATAATGAACCAAATGTTCAAAACGCGATATTGGGCTCAGGCAAACCCCGGGGTTAATACTTCTACCAGAAATCAGTACCTATCCTCAAAAAATTAATATATGGACTGGGTTTTCTAATAACAATATTATTGGTCCTTTTGAAATTGAGGGAAATTTAAATTCAGCAACGTATTTAGACTTATTAGTAAATAAGGTAGGACCTGCATTGGTAGAAGTTGCAAGAGAAAATCAGGAGATCTGGTTCCAACAAGTGGGGGGCCCCGCACATTTTGGCTTATTATTCAGAAATTTTTTAAATGATTAATTTCCAAATCGTTGGCTTGGTAGAGGTATAAATTGGCCAGCTAGATCTCTTGATTTAGCGACCTTTTCTTGTGGGGCCACCTTAAAAGCAAAATTTACAAAAGATGCCACCCAGATATTAATTCTTTGAGAGAAGCAATAGTTGCTGAGTGCGTGTTAATTACGGAGAGGCAGTCGACCAATGTAAGAAATGCTTTTTATAACAGATTGGGGTATTGCTTATATCAAAACGGGGGGTTATTTGAATATTGAATAATTTTCATGTTTCAGGAGAACATACTACTAGAGAAAATGTTCTTTATCGCTGTTGCAGTTTTAGTACCTGCTGCAGTTCTTGTTTTGATTTCAGCAATATTATCTGGTTTCTCTGTTTCACTGTACCTAGACACGTAAGCACTCCCTTCTCTTCAAATTTGTACTGTTTGGTTTCTTCTATCTTGATCGTTAGAAACTTGTTCTGCTGAAATGGTTGGACATTCCATATCATATATTTTGTTTTGGTTTCATTAATCTCCAGTCCCACATTTTGTGCACTTAGCAGTAATCTCTTTGTAACTTCTTGGATTTCTTTTCTTGTCCTTGTCAGAATCGTCAGAGCATCCGCAAACGCCAAGCACTGGTGAAATGGTTGGTAAATTGTCCCCTCTCTGTTGATATTTGCTTTACGTATTGCATATTCTAAAGCTAAATTAAATTAAATAACCGATAACGGATCGCCTTGTCTCAAACCACTTTTGACTTTCGATGCTCTCGACAGTGTTCCATTTACTCTTACTTTGTTTTCTGTATTCTCTAGTGTGATTGTTATGAGGTTGATTAGTTTTCCAGGTACTCCAAATTGGTGTCGTGCAAAGTAAAGTTGTCTCTTCGAATGCTACCAAAGTCTTTTTAAAGTCTATAAACATCAGGTGAGTAACGAGTTTAAATTCGTAACAAGTGGCTTGTATTTCTCGCAAAGTAAATATTTGTTCAACTACTGATCTGCCTCTTCTGAATCCACATTAGTATTCCCCTATAATCTTCTCAGTGTATTTTTCCAATCTATTTTTAATGTGTGTACCCAGTATCTTGTACATGACACTTAATAGCGGTATTCCACGATAATTTTCGCATGTTTCTTTATTGCCTTTTTTATGTACGGGACATATGAATGCTAGATTCCATACTTTGGGCATCCCCTCTTTGTGCCATATTTCAAACACCAATGTATATATTTCTGTATGTAACTTTTCCCCTCCATATTTGATTGCTATTGCTTGTATCCCATCTGAACCTGCGCTTTTGTTATTCTTTAGATTTTGTATTATATTTATTATTTCTTCATATTGTGGTGCATTTTTTTATCATCATCTGGGTCCTGTCTTGTCAGTTCTGGGTTTTCTAAGTTGTCATTATCTTGTTGTTTATTTAGTAGATTTTCAAAGTACTTCGTCCGTCCGGTGCGCCCAGTAATTTTCCATCCTTATCTTTGCAGAATACTGTTCTTGTTTAGTATCCTTGTTTCACTTTTTAAATTCCTTGATAATAATTATATATAATTTTCATAATAGTAATTTTCTTCAAGTTTTCTAGCATTTGGATTTTGTCATCGTTTTTTTCTACCTACATAATCTTTTGCACCTCTTCCTTTGCTCCTCGTATTCTCGTTTGCTGGTTTCAGTATAACATATTTGTGCTTGATTTTTCTCTCTTTGATTGCATGTTCGCACTCTGAGTCAAACCATTCGTGTCTTTTAGTGTGTTTCTTGTAGGATTGCTCATTTACGATTTTCTGTATACTCTCTTCAATCATTGTACTATGCTATACGCTTCCTTGGTCTTTTGTTATTTCTATTACCTCACTTATTCGTTTTTCGTATTTTTTTTGCTGGGCTGTGTCCTGAAGCTGTAACGTTTTGTGTGTCTTTCCTTGTTTATCACTCACTCTGATGTTTATTACTAATTGGTATTGCTTGCTGTATTTTTACCCCTACCACAAAATGCTCAGATTCCGCATCAGCCCCTCTATAGGTTCACATATCTGTAATACTTTTCTCATTCCTAGTTTCTATTAAGGCATGGTCAATTTGGTTGATAGTATTCCCATCAGGGCTCAGCCAAGTTCGTTTGTGAATGTTTTTGTGTTGCTAAACAGTACTTTTAATTTTCATATTTTTGTCCATTGCAAGATCAATCAATAGCCTGCCATTTTCATTTGTTTCGCTATGTAGACTATATTTTCCTATTGTTGGGTAACAAATTGTCTCTCGCCCTATTTTAGCATTACAGTCTCCAACTATCATTTTCACATCATACTTTGAAATTTTTTCATATTCTGTGTCTAGAGTATTGTAATATTGATCCGTGACTTCCATTTCTTTTTCCTCCGATGGCATATGTACGTTTATGAGACTTATTTTCTAGGATATGCCTCCTAATCTCAGCCAACACATTCTCTCCGATATAGGGGTGAAACCTATTACTGCTGATCTCAATCTGTCACTGACTATAAATCCTGTTCCCAGTGTTCTGTTGTATCCACTGCTTTTCAAAAATGTGTACCCTTCCAAATCTACAATTTCATTGTCTTTTTGTTTAGTTTCTTGGAAAATATTATGTAATTATTTAAAATTGTTAAAAGGTATATCGTACTACTATTTCAAATATGGTGGTAGCTCAGTTAGTAGAGCGCTCGCTTTCTGAGTAAATTACTATGCAGATTTATAAAAATCTTGTCTGCAACCCACCAAACACAATTTCCCAAACCGGCTTGCAATCGTGGTATCGTAAAGCTAAAAAAACCTTCTGTGGAATTTCTGTCTTTCGACGTTCAACTGTAGGTCCCCCGTGTCCCCCTTAGCGCGGAGGAGATACGTGGCAGAAAAGAGGCCGATGCCCAGCAGTGTGACGAAAAGGCTGTCAACGATATCGTACTGCAATTGAACATTTATTTAAAAATTTGTCGGAAACTATGCGTCAAACCGATATAGAAATTACTTTACGGGGTCCTACTTCCTCTTTGGCTACATTTTAATGGCCTTTTTGAATTTAAACATAGTCGTCAAAGGCTGGAAGACGACCCCCACAATAAGCATACAAAAAGTGCAACGACAAATTATTATAAATATGGATTCTGAAATTCGTAACACTATGGGCGTCTCAGATTATGCTTTCATATCATGTCTTAACATAGGTTTAATTGATTTAAATATAGATTTTTCATGAGGACAATTTAATAAGAATACAATTGAATTTGTGTGGCGATTTATGACCACAATTGATACCTCAAACCGCAATGAAACAACAATCAAAACAATGCAAACATAGCTACTTTCTGCCACCAAAGATTGTAAGTTTGTAAAGTCTGTTTGATACGTAAGATCATCAACTTTATTTAATGCTAGATGATGGGATGCTTTCTGAAGCAGCTCAAGAATAAATATACAAAAAACATACGCATAAAATATTAGGTTACCAAAAAATAAAAACACCTGCCCATACAAGTGGCGCTTCCTCTGCAAAACTCAAGAATTCAAAGCAGGATTTGCTGCTTGATCCACCGTATTCACCCGACTTGCCTTGCATATATTTCTACCGCTAAAAACATTCTTGGTGGACAGAGATTCCCGCCAAATGAATTTAAATGCTGAAAAATATTTTAGTCTTTAAGAATTGCAATTTCCGTAAAGGGTTCAAAGCATCGCGAATTGCTGTACAAAAGAAAAAATAAAACCGTGTTTTTCTATTTCATTCCGAAAATATTTCCCTTGCATATCATAAATTATTTCGAATTGTTAAAACGATTGATTATTATTCTGTGAATTGTACGATACTGCTGAAACCCTAATAAGAACAGAAACAGAACAAAATAACTTAAAATATACAAACGAAATCTTATTTCTAGTGGAACAAATCTTCACAACAGACGGAATTAAAGTAAAACTCTTGCAAATCCGGATACCACACCCAAATTTATATTTGAAGATATTACTTTTTATGAGAGAGGGAACGGCTTTGGGGTTTGTACGGATCAAGATTTGCGTCAGTGCGAGAAACGTGTTATCCTTGTAAGCATTTATTTGAGCCCTAACATGGTAATTTGCCTATGAAAAATAACTTTTATATTTATGGATTCAATTAAGCTTTACGTAAAGGAAAGGGATTGTATTCGATACAAAAGTTTTAATCACCCATTTCAAAATTGTATGATATCGAAATTCTATATTCACCATGAGTTATACATATAATCAAGTATATTTGATAGACCAGAGCGAATGCGCGAGTGTAAGAGTACGCGCTTGTAATTGCTTAGCTAAAGCGATCGCGAGGAACTTTATAGTGTCGGACATTAATGTTTACTGCAATAGCTACAATAAATAAAACATGATATACACTGTTACATATACATAGATAATCTGCGCTGGTCAGTACTAGAATGGGTAGATCAATATAGTGGCATCTGCAAGCAGTCATGCTTAGAAGAGCACGTAAAGCCGTCGGTCCCGGTTGTTATACGAATATTTTTGACAGTCGTATGCTATGTAGTGGCATTTCTTTTTTTCTGATGGACGGATTAGACTAGCTTCCTGCCCGGCATAAAATCAAAAAGGATTCCCAAAACCTACTTCATTATAGGTAGTTAACGGACGATTGGCCTATACATAGGGGAGAAGGAAGACTAGCTGGAGTGTCTAGTTTAAAAGATGCACTGCAGACTTTGCCACATAGTAAACAATAAAAATGGTAATTCGAATACAAGTGACCTACTTAGGAATGTACTTCAATGAAATTTTTTTTATATACAACATTCGTATTCTACAGCGAGAAAAACTGCACCTGGTCAAATCATTTGGAATTAAATAACAGCTTACAGTTCCGAACCACGGGAAGTGTAAATACTTCTACTCCAGACAAGACTTACTAGGGTGAATACCCTGGTGTACCACTGTCTTGCCAAGGATGACAATCCGATGATATGGTACTGGTAATTGAACCGCAGACTTTAGCGTAGAAGTCTAAAGCGCTGACAGCTAGCTCACGATCGCTTCTTAGAAGTATAAATACATAAAAAATCTTTACTACAAAACAAAACTAAAATAGGTATTTGAAAGTAATATTTACAAAACAATATTTCAGTAATTGCCATTTGTTTCTTTATAGCAAAATTTTAAGTGAATCGCTATTAATAGATTATTTCTATACTTTCCATGATACAACGATTAACATACGAGTAACTAATAAAACTACGGAGATTTAACATCAATGAATATAAAAACAACAACAAAAAATTAACAATATCATTTATACAAAACAAATAATATAGCAATTGAGTTTTGCGTTCTTTGTCGGAAGATAAACCACATAAAAATAATAAACTTTAGAAAAGGTAATTGAAGAAGAAATAAGAAAAACTAAGTACAAATTAAAGAAAATGTATGACCTGGGCAGAAGAAAAAGACAGCATAAGTAAAATGTCTAACAACACAGATAGCACATATTGTGTCTTTTTTGCTTTAAAAACTAAACACTAGCAATACTTTGATGTATGTACAAACTCGCAGAAATACATTTCAGCAAGGCTTTCTTTTGAAAATCGTTAAAACGAGAATTTTCAAATTTTATAGAGATTTATACTAAGTTAAGGAGTATTTTTTGGGATAGTTATAAATTATAATATACAGGGTATATCAAAATTTCACGGCACTATTCAAGCGGCATGTACTGAAATGGTATGGTATGGCAAGGAAAAACTACAATTTCTTAGAAATAACCCATGAATTGGTTGGAACGGACCAGTTCATTGGCCACCACGATCATCTGACCTAACTCCTTGGACTATTTGCTGTAGTGATAAGGTCTTTGGTTTATACTACCGCCATTGGCGCGCTAGAACAAGTAAATAATATCACCATGGAAGGTGCAACAGCTATCAGGAGTAGTTCAGATGCCATAAAATATACCAGAGTGTAATTAGGTTGAATACAGCATTCAACACAACGAAGGTCATTTATTTGAATGTTTTACTGTTAAAAATGTTTGCTTATTACTTAATATATCGGCAATACCAAGATGTGTAACGTATGTATATATAAAATTTTTATTTAGGTTGGCGTAGAGAACATGGTACTACAAGACTGCCGTGCAATTTTGAAACACTCTGTATATAATTTCAAATTAAGCTTCTAATTTTTTTTACGTAAATGGTAACATAGGTCTGAGTCTAAGGTTGAATATTGTTGGAAACCATATCTTATACGTCATACAACTGTGATCAAACTGCGTATGGTTAACAAAATGGCTACCAGCATTGATTTTTTAAAACTTATTTAGTTTTATCAAATGGCCACGGCGGAGGTTAGTCTTGGGTTTTCAGTTCCCGCCAACGATTCTTACTTTACCGCCGCAGTGGTAGCCGGGACCGACGACTATGACGTGCTCGCCGAAGCAAAAAGCCTCTAATATACTCTATACACCAAAAAGACTAATTTCCACAGAATTCTAGCTTATAGTACAATATATATGTGTGACCCTGCATAATAAATAATTACTGTGACTGACATACGAGGATTGTAAATTAAGTAATGAGACTGATAAGGTACCGTTCGATATGGCAACACTGGGACGCGGGAATGGAAGGGGCGGCAGGTGAACATGTGATACGCCTGCAGTACGAGTTTGAACTCGCTAGAGTGATTTGGTTGTCCATAACGATTTTTTTCTTGAAACAGTTTTTTCTAGTGCGTTCTCAAAATGAGTGACATCAATTTCGAGCAACGGTGTGCTATCAGGTTTTGCTTCAGATTTGGGCACAGTACAACGGAAACTTTTGCAAAACTTTGACAGGCCTACGGAGGCAATGTTTAGTCAAGGGTCCAGGTTTTTCGGTGGTTTAAGGCATTTTCAGAAATAAGAAAGTCCATTGAAGATAAACCTCGCAACAGAAGGCCTTCATTTTCAAGAACCGATGCAAATGTCGACGGAGTCCGGGATCTTGTACGTTCAGATCGTCGGTTGATAGTGGGAATGATCGGGCAAGAGTTGAATTTGACTCACACCACCGTTCATCAGATTTTGATGAATGAATTGGGGGTGATAGAAATCTGCGCATAAATGGTTCGGAAAAACCTTTCGCAGGACCAAAAGGACATCAGGAGGGAAAGGTGCCTTGATTTTTTGGAATCGATTGAAAATGATACCCATTGTCTGGAACGTGTCATTACTGGTGACGAGTTTTGGGTGTTTGAGTATGATCCGGAAACCAAGCGCCAGAGTATGGAGTGGCACAATTCAACCTCTCCAAAGCCAAAAAAGCAAGAATAAGAAGTCGAAGATCAAATGCATACTGATTTGCTTTTTTGATAGCCAGGGAATCGTTCACAAAGTTCACAGAGTCAAGAGTTGGTGCCTCAAGGCCAAATGGTTAATCAACACTTTTACAGAGAGGTTCTTGAAAGACTTCGAAATAGGGTCAAGCGTGTGAGACGAAACATCAAGAACAACTGAGTGTTGCATCATGACAATGCGCCTTCTCACACAGCAATTTCAATAAACGCTTTTTTGGCCACTAAGAGCACATTCCTGTGGCTCCTCGGCCTCCTTATTCGCCCGACTTGAGCCTTGTGACTTTTCCTCTTCCCGAAACTGAAAAATCATCTCAAGGGACGTTATTTTGGGACACTGGAAAACATTCAAACGGCTGTAAACGGACAGCTGAAGGACATTCCAGTATCCGAGTTCCAGCACTGCTATTAGCAGTGCAAGAACCGTCTCCAGGGCTGTGAGGCTTCCCAAGGCAGTTACTTTGAAGGAAACAATGTTGAATTATAATTTTTCGAATAAAAAAATTGAAAACAATCTGTCTCATTACTTAATTTACACACCTCGTAAGCTCTGTTTTCTAAATGTCGTGACCGTATTTTACTTTTTGGGTGTAGATTCAAGAGTTTTAGCGAACACAAAATCGCGCTCCGTAAAACATTTAATTACATTTTGAAGCATTTAATTAACTTAATCATATGTACATAACGACTGGTGTCACTTACGGGAGTTTGGTTGCATTAACGTTAGCAATGTGCGAACAGGTTAACTTCAATATTTCCTTTATGGTTTCCAAACCAATCAATAACATACCTGAAACAAACAAGAAATCAAGTTATAGAAATAAGTTTTAAAACAATAACTACTGTAAATGTAATTACAGTAGCGAGAAATGTATATGAAGTTTTCAGACTATATAATGCAAGTAACTCAACAATAATATTAATTTGAAACGCATACTTTGTAATCTTAGAACATAAATAAACTAATAAAGTTCACATTTAGTCTAAAACTCTGAACAGCAATTCAACTCTTAATCAAATAAACCAAGAGATTTGCGGCAAACACAAACTAAAAGTTGTTATCTTACCACAAGTATGTCGCCTCATGCGTATTTGGTATCTTGATGGGTATCCTCGAGTAATTTAATATGACATAAATTAGCAAACGTAATAACCTTTTCCTTATATATTTGTCATATTGTTGTAATATTGTATTTACTTTTAATTCAAATCTATACCTTCATATTTGAATATAAGATCTGGATGTAAAGATATCAGGACCACTCCAACAGTTATTTATTAAATTTAACAAATAAAATTCTATATGGTTAAAAAACACGCGCAACTAGACTATAACATACTGCAATACTCATTAAAAAATAAAGAAGTAAAAAATGCGTTGCCTGGGCTAAAAATCAAATTTGGCAGGAGGTATGTGAGGAAATAAATTCATACATTGGAACTACCAGAACTTCCGAAGCATGGAGAACACTAAAAAATTTACGTATAAACAATAACGAATACAGTACAGATGATATCCGGAGAAGAATGGCTAACATATCATATTATCAAGACTACTCACAGAAAATAGATCACAAACATCAGATATGGTATATCTTGAAGAGAGTTATGATCAATATCAAAAATTGAAATCACAACAGCCATATAAGTAATATATATATATATATATATATATATATATATATATA
>JABXWE010001330.1:0-62784 GCA_014611495.1 Limonius californicus | reverse complement strand
AACCTGAATGGAACCAACGTGACTGCACAAATCACGCTTTTAAATCATGAGTACCATATTATAACATCAGAAACTGAAATAGTTGAACTATTAGCCCAAAACTATAAAGAAAATTCAAGTAACAACAACTACAATGACGAGTTTTTACAATATAAATTAGACGAAGAATCCAAAAACCCTATTCTTACAACCTATGACTTACAGCCAACAAATTCAGTCATCAACTATGCAGAACTAGAAAACTTCCAAAAATTTTTCTCCAGGACCAGATACTATACCTTACATATTTCTCTACCAATAGCTGCTAAATAATATCTCCTGAATATTTACAATAAATTTGGATCAAACATCAATTTCCACAAAGATGGACAGAAGCATTTATAATCCCTATCCTAAAACCAAATAAACCTCAAGTCAAAATAACATCTTACAGACCTATATCTCTTACATGCACAATGTCCAAACTTTTAGAGACAATAGTGAATCGAAGACTAACCTGGATTCTAGACAAAAATGAATTACTGCAACCAGAGCAAAGTGGCTTTCGTAAATCACGGTCCAGAAATGATAACATAATCAGTCTTGAAACAGAAATTCGCGAAGCCTTTGCTAATAACCAGAAATTAATAGGAGTGTTTTTTGATATAGAAAAAGCTTTCATATGACCTGGAGACATGGAATATTAAAGAAAATGTTCAATTAGGGAATACCAGGAAATATTCTAGCATTCGTCAAAAACTGTTTGCAAACGAGAACATTTCAAGTAAAATTAAAAAGCACTTTCTCGAGTAGAAAAATTCTGCAAAATGGAACAGGCAAGGATTAGTAATAAGTTCCACTCTATTTTTGATCGCCATAAATGATATCATCTAAGGACTTGCAATTCCAGTAAAAGCAAGTTTGTTCGCCGACGATGTAACTATATATGCTAAAGAAAAACATGTAAAATCAATACAGAAACTACTACAAAATGCGATTACCAAAATAAAACTGTGGTCAAAAACAACGGGTTTCAACTTTTCCTCCGAAAAGACCAAATGCATATAATTCTCTAAAAAAACACCAAACATTCTACCAACTCTAAAATTAAATAATACGACTCTCCAATATGTAGATAAAATAAACTTCCTGGGAATAATATTCGACCAGAAACTAAATTGGAAAGCTAATCTAGATCATCTGAAGCATTCCTGTGCGAAGCGAATCGGACTGATGAAAACTCTAGCAAGTCATAATTGGGGAGCGGACACTAACAAATTGCTGCATATATACATCCTAATCAGATCCCTCTCATATGCTGCCCGTATATCAGAAAATCCAAAAAACCCCCAGTAATAAAAATACGTTCTCGAGCCGTTTCAGGAGGTTATATGAAAAAAGAAAAAATATACAGCCTCCATTCTATCAGCGAATTAACACCTATCTCCATGAAATACACTGCGAATTTTCACCTGTCCTCCCATACGCTGATATTACTATCCAACCATGGAATATAGTTCTCCCATTAATAAACACCTCCTTAACTATCTACAATAAAAATGAGACCCACCCCTCCATAATCTGCAAGTCTTTCCATCAACTACAAGAAAAATATATAAAGCTCACACCTTCATATACACCGATGCATCGAAGGTCGAAGGAAGTGTAAGATCAGCAGTAATAACACCAAACACAAAATATAGCTATCGACTTCCCTCAATCTACAGCACCTGCACAGGGGAGATGTACGCTATACAGCAAAATCTAACATATGTGACTCACCATCCTAACCAAACATTTGCAATTTGTACTGACTCATTAAGCACAATACAAACAATTCAACAATACCACCCCACAAATCCAATAATCCAATCGATAAAGGAGCAGTTATCCAGGATAATTACATCATCCCAGGAAATTGTAATCATCTAAATACCATCACATATGGGAATAACTGGCAACGAGGAAGCAGATAAAGCAGCACGAGATGCTGCCATAACAATCGATTCAATGCCGATATCTGAAGTATACACTAGTTCTGATGTTAAAAATTATTTCAAACAAAGTATACGTCAAATCTGGCAAGAGGAGTGGAATCAGAGTGAAACAAAACTCAAAGAAATTACATCTACAATAAAACATTCACTGATACTCCTTAAAGATAGGAAAACACAGGTGATAATAACCCGGATCAGAATAGGACACACTAAATACACTCAGTTGTTTATGTAAAAGAGAAGCGCAACCTATATGCAATACATGTCGAACTATAAATACCATCAAGCATATCAACATAGAATGCCCCAAATATACACAACAGCGTGCAAAATACAAGGTTTCTGAGAATATGAGAGAAGCAATCGGAGAAAATCCTGAAAATCTACAACAAACAATAAACTTTCTAAAGTCCATAGAATTACACAACCAAACATAGAATGTGAAATAATAACTGTATAATAATTGCATAATGACTGTATAATAATTGTACAATAATTGTATAATATCCGCTAATGACCCATCAGTGGTCGGTGCGAAAATTGAAATAAAAAAAAACTTATTGCCTTATGTATTTTTTATACTGTATTTAGTGCTGGTTTCAATAAAAGGGTTGTAAACAAAGTGTTTGTTGCATTTTAATTTTGTTGTTCTGTTGATTGTTTTTTATTAGAATCTCGTAATCAGCCGAAACAATTAAAATAGTTTACTAATTAAACCGACTGCAATAATATCAAAGTTAGCAAGAATGGCCAATAATATAATAATACACCTTCCGTGACTAACATCCGGCCTAGGAGACCGACGACAGCGAATTTTCTCGATATTTTCCGAATCTTTCGCAATGCAGTTTGCATAATCAGTACCTTCCTACCCCGTGCGTCTCTATTCAGTGTCGAATGGTGAGTCGTCGGTGTGTGACATTTTCGCAGATATAAACAAGTTGGGTGCAAGCGACCGCTGTTAGTTGCCAAGTAGCTGAGTGCTTCGCGTGAAAAGGTAAATTGCAAATATATTCTTTAGCATAGTTAATATATTTTTCAATAATTTTTCACGGGAATTGGTGAAAATGTCTAAATGGAGTTATGAAGAAGAACAGAGAAGACTTCAGCTGCTTTTCGACGAAGTTGTATCTGATCAAGAAGTAGCTGAGGATAGTGATAGTGATGTAGAACCAGATCATTTAGAAATTCAAGACGAGTGTTCAAAAACGGAACAAGATATGTCTGATGAGGAGCTAGAGCACGACACAGAATGTGAACACAATAGGAGATTTCGTGAACCTCTTTTTGTTGGAAGTGATGGCACTAAACGGAGAAAACATTTCGGAAGAGGTCGAAATGTGCGAACACGTGCTGATAATATAATAACCCAGTTGCCAGGAGTGAAAGGTGAAGCTAAGGGGAAAAAAACTTCAATTGAAATATGGAGTTTGTTTATTACAAATGATGTTCTAGAGAGAATTGTTGTCTACACTAACATACATATTGAGTTAAAACAATATCCTGATCATCATAGAACAGCAAGACCAACTGATATTGATGAACTAAAAGCCCTACTTGGGCTAGTTTATATTGCTGGTATGATGAAGAGCAATCACCAAAATGTCACTGATCTTTTCAGAACTAATGGCATGGGACTAGAAATTTTCAGATTGACAATGTCCCTCGAAAGATTTAAGTTTTTACTTCAAAATATTCGTTTAGATGACAAAAGAACGAAGCTAGAAAGGCAAGAACACGATAAATTAGCACCAGTAAGAGAATTCTTGGATGCATTTAATGGATATCTACCTAAATTTTTCTCTTATCGCAGTATGCAACTGTTGATGAAATGTTGTGGGCTTTTAGAGGATGTTGTGGATTCCAAGTATATATTCCGTCTAAACCTAATAAATATGGACTAGAAGTATATTCTCTAGCAGATGCGAAAATGTTTTACTCTGCTAAAATGGAAATATATGTTGGGCAACAACCAATAGGACCATATAAATTGGATACATCTAATATTTCTCTGGTGCCAAGATTATGTGAACCAGTATGGGGATCAAAACGAAATGTTACCATGGATAACTTCTTTACTAGCAGTGCCTTAGCCGACAAACTTCTCAATGACCATCAGTTGACAGTTATCGCTACTGTAAGAAAAAACAAACCCCAAATTCCAGCAGACATGAAAACGAAGAGGCCTGATAAAACCACAATGTTTGCATTTCAAGAAAATTGTACTATGGTATCCTACATTCCGAGGAAACATAAAAATGTGTTTGTTCTCTCGACCATGCACCGAGATGACGCCATGGATAATGAAACAGGTAAACCTGACATAATAATCGACTATAACAAAACAAAGGGTGGCGTGGACACTGTCGATTAATTATGTGCAGCTTACAACTGTGCACGAATAACACGACGTTGGTCAATGGTAATTTTTTATGGATGTGGCTGGCATCAACTTCTATGTCATACACAAGAGTAACAACTTACAAGAAAGACAACTAAGAAGATTATTCTTACAAAATCTTGGACACCAATTAGTTGAAGCTCATATCCGAAAACGTCTGAACTCCACCAGTCTTCCTAGAACAACGAAAATGAGAATTCAGGAAATTTATAATATTCCTGACGTTGAAGCTGAAACTCCAAGGAATGTTACACATGGCCGATGTTCTTATTGTTCAAGTAAGAAAAACAGAAAGACTAAAAATAGCTGCCATAAGTGTAAAAAATTTATGTGCTTGGAGCATCTGATCCCTGTTTGTAACGAATGCATCTAAATTCTGGATCAAATTTTATAATAAAATTTCAGTTTCGCAGAAACATTTTGTGTGGTTTGGTGTGGTTTTATAAGTTACTGATGTTACAAGAATGTTTTGTTATTTTTGTATACCAAAAAAGAAAGCTGCATTTTAATTTCTTTTTGTTTTTATAGTTTAAGTTTTTTTTTACGATTTATTTACTACAAAATAATATTGTATTGTTTGAAAGTGCCCCATAAAGGTCAAAAATAAATTAAACTCGTTTTAATACCGTATATTAAAATATAAAAATCATTTAAGTGATCATTTTTTCATTAGAACATTTTTTTTTCTTTGAGATGGTCTCTAAAACCGATATTAACTTGCGTGTTTCATCAAACCATGTTAGTTGCGAAAGGTTAATAAAGTGTAATTGTTATTTATTTAAAATTCAATTTGCTGAAGGTTTCAATTTCAATAAGTATTTAGTGAACAGTTCCTTATATTTTAATCCTCTTAGTTTGTCCGCAGTTCAGGTGGGTATTAGGAAGTAGAAAGTTACCTAAAATTTTTCGTCCGCAGTTAGGGTGTGGGATTACGCTGGCGGATTATTTCGTCCGTAGTTCAGGTGCATCGACTTTACGCTAGAAGACTGTTCAGTAAAGTAAAGTAAAGCGGGATTTATATTGCGAAAATGTTTATACCAGTACAAGTGCAGCTTATGTGGAAACTCTTTACAAAGTTCATCCGATTTTTATAAAAATCTTCAAGATGAACTAATAAAACAGAAGGCTTATCGCACTGATAATATTTCAATTTACGGAAAATTATGCCCGTCAAACAGATTAACGAATTTTATTGTAAAACTGACTTTGAAAGTATTTTTTAAGCATTATCCTAATATTAAAAGTAATTTAAATGTGCTCGCTCCTTTATATGAATTATATATAAATTAGAGATAAAGAACACTCAAAATTTAAATTCATTGCACTAGTTAGTGGTATGATATTTTTTATATTTATATTTTATTAAATATTGTATATGTATAAAATTATGAAAATACTCCAAAATCTAAATTACACAAAACTAAATCTATCTAGAAGTATTATAACATTAAACAATATGAATCACTCGGGCCTAAATGTAATTGTATAACTAACATCAGTATTCCATGTTGCGCACGCCATTTACTTGTTGCCGACAAAAATCTGCCAATTAATTAGGCATTGTACTTTTACTTTCCAGTAATCCGTCTTCCTGTGCAGAGTGTTTCTAGTTGTTGAGGGATTAAAGATTGTTGGACAATACTGGTATACCATTTATTATATATTTACTGACTACTAATTTACTATGCATTAACGGAAAATTCTTAAAGTATTGTAAATTTGAAGCATAAAAATGCCTAAACTTTCCAAGTTTTACAGTTATAGTTACTGAAAATACAAAAGTAATTACCCCAGATACAACCACCGTCCTTTAAAAAGGTCGTTTCAGAAACCTGTAATTATTTACTGCTTTTACCTCTAAGGTTTAGATGGCGCCACGAATTATTGTTTGTGTCAACTATTTAGTACATGTTTGCAGCACGTGTAGCCATTTATTTGTTTTGGTTCAGAAGTAGTGGTTGTTTACATTTCCAGTGTTTTATTTTGTGCGGCTATGAGTAACCTAAGGTAAGATATCAATCATTATTTGATAAAATTGAATTGACTAGCCAAGTAAAAACTAATTAGTGAAAGCCTAACTTTAGGATATAAATATCAAAAAAAGGTTATGATGGTCGCGGGTTTTGAAATAAGCTTATAAAAGTTAGTGTCCTTTTAAAAGGTCAGTGGCATAATGTACTGTTTTCAGTTATTGGAAAAAACCACTCACTCTCAACGAGTTATTGGAGGAAGTAGAATATATTGATGATGAAAATAGGTTGCCAGATGCAGTTGTACTTTTTCCGCCAATCAACGCCAATGACGATGTCACTGATGAAGACTCTGGTGATGATGAAAATGTTGTCATGGATAATTTACCGGGATCCGTTTTGAATTCTCAAGCTGAGGTAACGTTTAGAACCGACAGCAAAATCATCAACATTTTACCTTCAGATAGTGATAGTGATGACAATGTTCCGTTGGCACAGTTTTGTAAATACAAAAAGAAACAAAAAAAGAATGATTGGATGCATGAAGACATTGTGCGTAAACTACCAGACTGGCAAAATGAGCTTGGGGTCAAAAATCATAGAACACCTTTAGAGATCTTTTATCTTTTTTTTTTGACGACTATTTATAGCAAATGATTACAGACTATACCAACCTGTATGCGATCCAATACAACAGACAGGGTGATATAACTGTGGACGAAATGAAATCTTTTTTTGGGGTGCTTATTTATAGTGGTTACACCAGTGTTTCAAGACGATCCTTGTATTGGGAGAGCTCTTCCGATGCCAATCATGCGATTATAACAGAATCCATTTCAAGAAACCGTTTCAACTACATCATGCAAAATTTGCATTGTAATGACAACAGAAACTTGGTAATGAGTGACAAATTTTCAAAAATCAGACCTTTTTTGACACATCTAAATGAGAAATTCATACAACATGCCCCATTACAAGAAAATCATAGTATCGACGAATCAATGATCCCATATTTTGGAAGACATGGTTCGAAGCAATTTATTAGGGGAAAGCCGATTAGATGGGGGTACAAGTTTTGGATGGGTACAAACCAAAAAGGCTATATAGAATGGTTCGAACCATATCAAGGCGCTACCACTGTTTTAGAAGATAGATGCAAGGATTTGGGATTAGGTGCCACCGTTCTCACTTTTGCAGATAAAATTATTTCAGAAAAAGGCGGTTACCTTTTCACTTTTTTTACGACAATTTTTTCACTTCGTGGGATTTGGTCAGAATACTTCGAGACAGAGGAATAAAGGCTACCGGTACTGTCAGGGAGAATTGGATACCTGTACCTATAATAAAGGGCGGTCAACATTTAAAAAAACAAGAAAGAGGAACTCTTGAATATGCAACAGAAAAAAGTGAAAACATCGTCATCGTCGTTGAAATGACAATAACATTGTGACCATTTGTTCAAATGGTGAAGCAGTTCTACCAACAGTAAATGTCTCTAGGTTTTCACAAAAGAAAAAAAGAAAGTTGCTGTCCCTCAACCACAGCTGATAAAAAAATATAATCAAAATATGGGGGGGTTGATCGTGCTGATCGAAACATAAACTTGTACCGTGTAAGCGTAAGAGGTAAAAAATGGTATTTTCCATGTCTTAGCCAAGGATTGGATATGACAATAACAAACTCATGGAATCTTCATCGTCTGGATGGTGGTAAAAAAGACCAGTATACTTTTCGTCGGGTGCTTGCAATGGGTTTATTAGAAACTCATAAGAAAACTACAAAGCGTGGACCTGTGCGTGCAAGTGCTCATGATAAGGAACATTCAAGGTATGATGGGAGAGACCATTTACCACGAGAACCAGACAGGTGTAGGCAATGTCGCAAGAAAGTTCAATTCCGCTGTAGCAAATGTGATGTAGGGCTTCACCCAAAATACTGTTTTGTGGAATATCATACAAGTTAGTTTATTAATATGGTTACCAAAATAAAATAAAATTTATATATCTACAGAAAGTTACAAATTATTTCGCATTAAGTCCCTGTATTATGCCACTGTCCTTTATAAAGGACGGTGACTACTGCAAAAACTGTTGAGAAATCTAAAAAAAATTCTTAGTAAAACTTCCTCAGAAATGTGTCCAGAATCTAACTTAAGACAAAAAATAATATTTTCAAAAAAAAAATAGTTTCGGCTGTATCTGGGTTAAGTAACTATTAGTTACTAAAACAGCAGGCTTTTCCCCGATCATTCACTACGAGAAAAGCTAAAAATTCCACGGATAAATGCGTCAGAAAAATTCTGGAAAATAAGCTTAAGAGTTATTGTTCTTCACAAGTTGAAATTTGAATAGCTGCGTCTGTTTGAAAGTTATGATAATTTGGTAGCATATAAGATTTGTTTATTAAAATATCGTATTACTTTTTAACATTATTAGGGTCATTTTTAATATGAATATTAAAAATCAAAATTAAGAAATTCAAAATATGCTGAAAGTGTGGGTTGTATTATATGGTTATACTTAAAAAACTGTACTTTAGGTAAAATTGGAATAGTATAAAACTAAAATGTTATTTCCATCAACTATAAAACGAAGAATATGATCAAGTTATGATAAATTCTTCTGGTGGTTCACTACCTTCTAAATACTGCTCCCAGAGTAACTTTCAAAAATTCACTTAATCTGTGTAATTATGTGTGTTTATTGCTTGCTTAACCAAAAACCTCATAAGTTGGGGGACTATGGTTTCTGGTTCGGACATATCCGAACCCGAAAACCGCGGTTTGTCTGTTCAAAAACCAAAGCCGAAAAACCGATCTAGAAAACGCGGTTTCGGGTTTTTTCCGAATGGAACAATTTCTGTATATTGTGAAAACAAGATGCTTCAAGAACGGAGCACCACCATCTGCACCTGTAAGGGATTAGGTTTTGTAATTAACTTATTCTGCTATGGGGAGAATCATAGAGCAATAAAGACATCTTTATTGCTCTATAGTAGAATATATTTGTAGACAATTTTTCGCAGAATCTCAGTAACCGACGAAACAGGAATTTATGAATGTACCATACTTTTACCACTCCTTTTGTGGGTGAAGAAATATTTAGTGCCAATTTATCGTTCCTCTTGTCAAGTGTTGTGTGCTTATATGAAAGTGTGACAATAAATAAATATAAAAGCAAAATCGCTTTGCAGCTGGGTGAGTAATTTTTAATATAGGTAAATTTAAAAAATTGTTTTATTTAAAAGTAGACAAGATTATCAGTTTTGCCGCTCTTCAGCTGTGCAGTGTTTTAATAGTTTTGTTTGAAAACCGATATCTATTGCGATGGTTTCTTGTGTGTATTTTGACTGTTCGCGTAATCGCAGAACGTACTCTGATCTAAATTTCTTCCGTTTTCCGGGTGATAAGGACAGAGGCGATCTCTGGTTAATTAACTGTGGTAATTGTGATCTGTTTGATTTACCCGAAGAGCAGCTACGTGGTAGAAGAGCGTGTGCCATAAATTTTCTAGAGAAGCACTTTGTGCATTATAGAACTGGAATTATTCAACAAACTGTGGTATCTTTGCCAAAAGAGATTGTTCTAAAAAGGAGTTAAATGTCAAGCCGTATCGGAAAGTGCTTCGAAATTTCGTCATACTTTGAGTGATTCAACTGCACAAAGTGTTGCTGCAGATACAAACTGCAGTGCTGTAGATTCGCCTTTACTGCAAGTTGAATTGGATATGCCATCACCATCCAGAAAAAGAAGCCGGAGTCAAGCGGGTTTGAAATGTGCTTGTAAAGAACGTATAGAAAGCTTGAAAAAGAAGAACTCTTCTAAGAATTCAATGATTTTCCGCATGAAATAAAGATCACAAAGAAATCAAAGAATTGGAGCATTATCAGTACAGCACCAAGAATGGTTCGTGTTTTTATAAATATGCAGTTTTACCACAAACGCGGTCACATTTGGAAAAAAGAAGAGAAAGAGTTGGCGTTGAGCCTTTATTATAAATCTCCTCCCTTATATCATTTTATGAGGGTGACATTAAAATTTACACTTCCATCCAAATCAACAATTGTGTCGTGGCTTAAGTTATCACAACTTCCAACTGGGATAGATACAGAGTTGTTAAAAAAATTTGCTATTAAGGTACATAATACGTCAGAGGATGAAAAACAATGTGTTCTATTGTTCGATGAGATGAGCATCAAAAGAGGTTTTGAATACAATGCGCATCAAGACTTAATTGAGGGATTTCAAGATCTAGGGCACCTTGGACGTTCAAATAAAATAGCAACACATGCCTTAGTCTTTATGGCGGGAGGATTTATTCAAAAGTGGAAGTTACCCATAAGTTACTATTTTTCTTGTAGTACGGTAGCACACCAAACCCCACAGCAGTTAATTATTAAAAATATTAAAATGCTTCAAAACATCGGTCTGAGAGTTCGCGTAATAATTTGTGACCAAGGTTCTGCAAATCGATCAGCTTCTGTATGAGAAACTTCCGTTTCTTCGAAATTGATTCTTTTGGTTTTACCAAAGAGCACTATATTTATAAAGAGAGTTAGCCTTATGGGTTATATAGTATCGCCAAAATAATCCCGTCCGCTAGGATACTCAGGGTCTGGCCCTCAAGCAGGCGGGAGTCGAACTACACAGAGTTTATTCATCCTGTGAGAGCGACTATATTACAGATTTCTGTAGCATTTTTGTTTCCTTTAGAAGCACAGTGTTGCCATGTCATGAAATGCGAAATTTCTAGGAATATTAACTTAAAACAGCACATGCTATGGTTTATTCTGTAGAGATTACATTTTGTGTATAATGACTGGAAAACTTATTAAGAAACTGGAATATTGTGTTTTCCCTAAATAGTTTTCCTTGTATTGGCGTTTACGGAAACACATTATTTCGCAGTCGGATGAATGGTGATTCACTAACGATGTAGTTTCTTGAAGCTTATCGGATGAACTTTACTCTGCATATATTATACATACAGCATTTTCTTTGAAAATACCCTTTCAGTTTGCTGGTGTTCGAGTTATAGTGATACAAATTCCTTACGCGATTTGTGTGAAAGAAACTGCAACTACGGCTTCTAACTCCTGCGTGTATTTTGAATGCAATCGAAATCGCAAAACGTGTTGCGATTTATGTTTTTTTCGGTTTCCAATGGAAACACAAAGAAGCTGTATGTGGTTAACTAATTGCGGCAATGCTCGGCTATTTTCCTTGGTTGAAGAGAAATTACGTGAAAAAAGTGTGTGCGGTGCATTTTAATGAACAGCAATTTATGAATTCGCTGAAAAACACACTTATTCCAGTGTTGGGTAAGTTACTCTAAAAAAGTAACTAAGTAAGTTAATCAGTTACTCGGCAAAAAAGTAACTAAGTAAGTTACTAAGTTACAGAATTATAAAAGTAACTTGAATAACCATAAAGTAACTCGTTATTTTTTAAGTTACTAAGTTACCTTTTTTTATGACACGCTACTAATGTACATGCAATTACTACCAACTTAATATCAACAGAAACACATATTTATAAGCAATTGTTTATTAGCAAATATTCTATACTTGGGGGAAGGAACAGGCTTAGAGCTTAGAGGCGCTGGTTCAACGATGTTTTTGGGATGTTAGGATTCTATTTTATTTTTCGTTATTATTGAAATATAGAGACGGTGAATGTATTTTCGTCTGAATTAGATACCCCAAACCTGCGCACAGGCGTTAGGAATGTACTTCCCAGTAATCCACATACCTGCTTAGAGAGCTTCTAGTTGTTAAAGGATTAAAGATTACTGGAAAAATCTATCACCGCCCAAATAGGATCCGTCAATTATTATTTATTATCGACTAAGTACAAGAAGATATATATTCCTGTGTTTGGTATTAGCATTTGCATACTAAAGCATTCGAAATTTCAACAAATTCTTCAGCTTCAGGTATAATTTCTTAAATACTACGCATTAAAAACCGAACATTTTAAAATATGTTACATTTGTAGCATGAAAATGTAACTTGTGATATTCAGTTACTAAAGTTACTAAATAATTGTAACGTGTTATAGTTACAATTACTGAAAACACAAAAGTTATTAAGTTACTAGTAAGTTACTGAAAAGTAACTAGTTACTAGTAACGAGTTACTTTTACTTAGTTACTGCCCAACACTGAGTCTTATTCATAATGCAATTCCTTTGCATTACGCAATGAGAAAAATAGGGGAAATGATTCCGGAACATGATCAATCTACTTCACCAACATCTCCAAAAACGGTTACTTTAAAAACGGATGCCGTTCCAAAAGTGTATGGCAAAGCGCCTTTTTATTCGAAAACTATAAATCGAGAGAATCTTAGTTCAGTGCTCTTTGATTCGGCTGCGCCGGCGACTAGTTCACATGATTGTTTTTTAATGCAGGTGAGTTTATCTCAAATACTATATATGTATGTCACATAATAACATTTCAGTTCGAAATTTTAATATTATATATACTGACCAAAAATTTAAATTTTATTGACCAAAAAACAAAATTATATCGACCAAATAAATAAAACTGTACTGACAAAATACGTTTCGATACTGGCTTAATTATTTATAATGACGAAAATATTCATATGTATATATATATATATATGTACACTGACCATTTATTTCACAAAATACTTTAATAAAAATACTGACCAAATAAGTAGAAGTGTTTTTATTGGTGGCTTTTTTATATGACTTCTTATTCTTATAATCATTTCAAGTATTGAAAAATATACAGGGTGTTCCATTAAAGTTAAAGTATACCTCTGTGCAAACATAGTAGGCGGTTTTTAAAATTGATGTACAGCATTTTGTACTTTACACATCCGCATTTAAAACAAGAAAATTATTGATTCCGGAATAGATTTCCATGGAGGAATAACTAAACTCGCTAGCATAATATAAAAGATGGGACTCCGGTATGAGGCAAATAAAATAATCAATCAGAATAAATTAAAATTTTTTCACTTTTGCAGGTGGAAGAAGACTGCTGACAAGAGACTGCTTTTGATGGAATCCTATGACATTCGAAGAAAACGTATAGAATATTTAAAAAGTTTGCAACAATTTGTTAGAGAGGAGAGGCCAATAATTTTCACTGCTGAGTCCTACATTCACAGTTCACATACCCAAAGCAATGAATGGTTTGACAGCTCTAGCTCCAATTTAGGGCTTAAAAAACCTGTTTCTAAAGGATAGCGCCTAATAATGGTGCATGCTGGTGGAAAGACTGGCTTTTTTCCAAATGCTTTGTTAATGTTTCGTTCTGGTAGGAAATATATAAAATATATTTGATAACATTCAACAATAACAAATTACAGCTACAAAATCAAAGGCCTCGGACTACCACGATGACATGAATCATGTTAGTTTTTTAACATGGGCGAAGAAGCAATTATTGCCAAATCTACCACCTAGGTCAGTTCTAGTGATTGATAATGCTTCTTATCACAACGTCAAAGTCGTAAAAGATCCTACGTCCACAACTTTAAAAAAGGATATGATTAATTGGCTCGTTGAAAGAAATATTCAACATGATGGTAAATAAACTAAACCGGTATTGTACGAAATAATCAAACATAAAACAACTAAACCTCAATATGTGCTGGATACTGTTATGAGTGAACATGGTCATCGAGTACTTCGTTTACCCCCTTATCACCCGGAATTTAACCCAATTGAAAACATTTGGGCCCTAGTTAAAGATTGGGTTGCTGCCAGAAACGTAACATTTAAATTAGCAGATGTAGAAGCATTGGCAAAAGAAAAATTTAATTCTGTGTCGGTCGAAGACTGGTGTAAAATATGTACTCATGTCGATAAAAGTGTAGAAGAATATACTATAAAAGAGTATTTGTTTGATAATGCACTTGAACAATTTTCAATATTTCAATTTACAGTAAATACACGTGATTCTGACTGGGATTCAGAAGAATGGTCTGAGACTGATCATGATGACGATGATAATGAAACTGGAATATCTGGAGTGCATCGACTTTAATTAATATATAATTTGTATTGGTATTAATAAAGCATACTTAAAAATAAACATTGTATAATTTAAAATATAAAAGTGTATGTAATTTTAATCTTTATATTATTTAGTAGTACATATTTGCAACAAGAAAAAAATATGAACAAAATTATGTAATATTAAAAATGAAAAACCTATGGTTGACCCTAATTTCAAACACACCGGTGACGCCACTGGTAGGATTGCTTCGCGCAGCCTTTGATGACTCAACATGTTGTTCTAAGAGCGTGCAGACTATATCAGTGAAATTATAGGTTGTAACTAAAGCGATTTACAAACACCCTGTATATTTTTTAGATGCCAGTTTAGAACAATTATATAATTTATTGTTAGGTTCCTTTTTAAATTAGTATTTTCGACAGGCTATGGTGGACATGCCCAAACCTACACAAACAAGGAAGCTTCGCAATTCTACAGTACTACACCAAAATTAGTGGCTAAAAATTCAGCAGTCATTAGAATGAAGAAAAAATTACAGCGATGGGGAATTATTTGGATTTGAGTCTTAAACCAAAAAGTGTTCGCGTGTTTGTAAATATGCAACTTTTTCACAAGATTAATCAACCCTGGACTGAACATGAAAAGGAACTAGTGTTGAATATGTATCACAAGTCTCCAGCACTATATCTTTTTATGAGAGAAAAACTGAAATTCGTGCTACCTTCGAAATGTGTCGTGGTTGCGACTGAATCAATTAAAGACCGGTGCCAACACAGAATTTTTTAAAAAGCTAACTGTTAAAGTTGGGACTATGTCGAAGGATCAAAGGCAGTGCATCCTACGTTTGGATGAGATACATTTAAAACAAGGTCTGGAGTACAGTGCAAACTAAGATATTATTGAAGGCTTCGAAGATTTGGGTCATCTTGGACGTACCTACTAGTAAAAATGCCACTCGGGCTTTAGTTTTTATTGCAGGACTACTCCAGAGGTGGAAAATTCCTGTCAGTTATTATTTGTCGTCAGGTGCAGTCAAGCACGAATATTTATATACGTTTATTCTGCAAAATATACGAGCACTTCAAGGCATAAGACTACAAGTACACGTTGTCACATCCGATCAAGCAGCCACAAACAGGAGTACATTTTCAAGTTTGGGCATTACCGAAACACAAACGCACTTTTATGTGAATGATTCCTAAATTTTTGGCATGTACGACGTTCCCCATTTAATCAAAAGCATCAGAAACAATCTTCTTCTAATTATTTTTATGTGAAGGGCAAGAAGATTTCATGGTACGACATCGAGGAAGCGTACAAAATAGACAGAAAATCATCTACTGCGAGAGCTGCTGTAAAAATCACGGACGCTCATATTAACCCCAATACATTTAAAAAAATGAGGGTTAAATTTGCAACTCAAATATTTTCGCACACAATGAGTGCTACCATAAAGACGGCTGTGGGAACGGGTGAATTACAAAGTATCATCGCACTTAACACTGCTGCCTTCTTACAAATAATGAATAAGTTGTTCGATTGCTTAAATAGTCGCATGTTAAACGATCGGAGCCCCTACGCGTGTGCACTGTCTGTCAAGGTACTTAGAACAGAAAGTTATTTGAAAGAATCCTTAGAGTGGATTAAGACCTGACAAGCCTATACAACGAATAATAGGATAAAGCAGGGTATTTATTGTTTTAAAGGTCTGATTTTAACAATTCAGTCGGTTCTTCAATTATGGGAAGAGTTAAAAGAGGAGGGCTACACAAAGATTATGCTGCTGGAGAACTTATTGCTCATCTGAAAACGCCATCCAAAATTATAATAAAAGTAGTGACAACATTACTTGAGCACTTTGAAGACTATTTTATAAACAAAAAGTCGTGCACAAGTTTTAAAACAATACTTTTTGCAACTAGTTTAAATAAACTAATAAGTGGACGCGACTGCCTCCCTGGACTTTCCCATACTGGAAACTGTTCATATCATCTTTATTCAACAGTAGAGTTATTTTCCTCAAAACGGTTGTTCAAGTGCTATCCTAAAACCTTGCCTCGTAACGAACAGACTTACCCTAAATTTCCTTTTAATATGCAACCAGGCATACTTCATTCTCTACTATATACGTCGCGGTCTAACTAGTACCGATTGCTGTTGCTACCGAGGTAAAATTTTCTAAGTCCCTGGAAATTATATTTTGTAGGGCATAAAAAATCGACTTTTTTATTTTCGCGGAAAAAGATTCTTTGACGCAAACAAATAACAACCGTTAGAATAAAAAAAATATTTTTCTAAAAAAGAGGGGGGAGGGGGCCGGTGCGCTTACATATATCCACGAGTGTAATATTTCTTTGCATATTCATATGCTCCATTACGCACTGAGCGATTCAGTGAAAACCCCAGCTTCCTATCTTTTTTCGTTTATTAATTAAAGGAGTTTGAAGTTTCAAACTTCCAAGCTTCGTAGAGGGCGCCACAGGAAAATTACGGAGTTCTTCAAAAAACATATCGATAGCCCCTTGCGAGGTCTATCGACATATGAAATTTAAAAAAATTCCTTGGAGCAGTTTTTGAGAAATAATTTTTTGAAAATTTCCAAAATTTTGAAAATTCGTAATTTAGGCCCCTTATAATTTTTCAAAAACTTTTTATATCACCTCATTTTACCCTTCATATACTATTCAGAAAATAAAAATCATTTGAATCGATTCATCCGTTTTCGAGTAATTGGGCGTTAAACTCAAAAATTTCAAAAAATCATAGCGCCCTTCAGTTTAAAGCTAGCGAGTTCGGCAAAAAACTAACAGATTTGTCTTATGACCCTCTATCGTTATCCGCGATAAAAGTTTCAAAATTGTAATCACGAAAAAAGTGATACCAAAAAAACATGCGTAACTTCCGCTTCCGGTTTCCGATTTTTTTGAAAAGCTTATTTTTTCGATGAATTTTCGATACACCCCCGCATTCCAAAGCGCATCAAAATCGGAGCAATACTTTCGGCTGTAGGAGCGTCACATACGTACATACATACGTACGTACCCACCCACAGACAGACATTTTTTAAAAACCACTTTTTTGGGTTCCTAGGGACCCAAAACGGATATATCCGTTAAAATCTCGATTTCGAAAATTTTCATGATTTCAATACTTACCCTATACCTATAAGGTATGGGAAAGTAAAAATCTAAACAGACTTGTAAAATGATGTATTTTATAGAAATGCGTTATGTAATCGAGAACGTTAACTAATTCTAATCGAAAGTAGCACAAACTAAATTTCATACAAAAACCGCGGTAATTGTTTGAGCTTACCGCTGCGGTATTAGTTTGTGTAAATTACACAGTGTCGTTCATATTTCCTCTATGCCGGCAATAATAATTCGCCACAGTACGCTTAAAACTTAATCAACAGGTAAAAACTATTGCATGCACCAAGTTCCACAACCTTGTAACACATTTTATGAATTTACGTTGCCTGTCATAGCACAAAATTTAAAGTGTGTTAACACAAAACATTGATTTCGCGATTCGTGATGGACTAGAAATGAAAATATTATAGGGTGCACCTACTTGTTTTCAGCTAACCTTTCAAACGCGAAACACGAACAGTTATTTGTAGTGTTAATCACGTATTAGTATCTGTATTTAGTAGTGTGACATTATCATATTTAATAACATGCATATATGCCAGTTGTTTCGTTGCAGGGTTTGAGTAATATCAAATTTAACTCACTTTTAAAGCAGAAATACTTCTAAAGTTTGGTTGTAGATGTTATGTGCATTTAAATGAAGACATATTTCTACATTCTTAAATTAGATGCATTTTTTGAAGGGGTTGGGAAGATAATATACATCTTCTAAATCGTATCGAATGTTAATTTTCCCATTGTAGCAAGTACTAATAAAAATACTAATGCCACTTAAGTTAAAAAAATAACCACTGTATAAATAGTCTTCTTCAAAAATGGACAATAAAAGATTTAGAATCGTATGTATTCTTTTTCCCAAATAACTATTAACATTTTCTTAGAAAAAAGATATTGTTATATATTGTATTAGAATTGGTATATTTGAGAGGACTACGGAACTAAGTCACGAGATTACTTCAAGTGGAACTAGCTTAAGCCGATTGAAAGACTGCTTGCCAAAGCCTACACATAATCTCGCACCCTACTTCACAAGCAAGAAAAAGAAGATTTCCTAGAAATAAACAAACTTGAGAGACATGTGTTACGAAAAAATGTGGTGTCTGTACACATTCAATAAATAATATCCTGCCAGCTATTAGGTAAAATTCGCTAAACACTATCTTATTTACGAACGAATGATGGCACCGTTGTCTCAATATCTTGACGAATTTCCAAATATCTTCGA
Source organism: Limonius californicus (assembly GCA_014611495.1). Taxonomy (NCBI): domain Eukaryota; kingdom Metazoa; phylum Arthropoda; class Insecta; order Coleoptera; family Elateridae; genus Limonius; species Limonius californicus. The sequence continues at coordinate 44,066 of JABXWE010001330.1, read as the reverse complement.
ATATTTTAGAATAGCTTGGCATATTTTTGAACATATTGATGTATTTCTGAAAAGCCTGTTACATATCCGAATATCTAAGACGTAATTCCAAATATCTTGACATATGTATTTGCGAATTTTGGTGACGTATTTCCGAATATGTTCGCATATTTTAGAATAGCTTGGCATACTTCTGAACATACTGCTGTATTTCTGAAAAGCGTGGTACATATCCGAATATGTAAGACGTAAACCCAAATATCTTGACGTATTTCCGAATATTGGTGACGTATCTCCGAATATCTTGACGTATTGCCGAATACCTTGGCATATTTCCACATATCTTTACATATTTTTGAATATCGTCATATGTTTCCTAACAGCTTGATCCATCGATGACGTATTTCAGAACATCCTGACGTTTTTTCCAACAAATTGATGCATTTTAGAACATCGACGGCGATATTCCGTACATTATGACATATGTCCGAATATCTTGGCGTATTTCCTAATATCTTCACGGATTTCCGAATATCGCGAAGAATTTCCGAATATCTCGAAGAATTTCCGAATATCCTGATGAATTTTTGAACAGTGGGGCCGTATTTCCGGACTTTGTTGGCGTATTTCTGAATATCTTATCGTATTTTCGAACATCTTGGCATATATCCGAATATCTTAATGTATGTCCGAAAAAGCTTGGTGCATATCCGAACTTCGATGACGCAATTCCGAATATCTGTACAAATTTCCTAACCTTGGCATATTTCCGAATAGCGTGGCATATCTTCTATTTCTGAATATCTTGGCATATTTCTGAACATTTTTATGCGTTTCCTAAGAGCTTGGTACTTTTTCGAACATCGAAGATGCATTTCAGAAGATCTTTATTTATTTCCGAACTCATTGATGCATTTTAGAACATCGATAGCGTAATTCCATACTACATATTGATATATTTCCGAATATCTTCATGGATTTTCGAATATCTCGATGAATTTCCTAACATCCTTCCGAATGTCTGAATAGCAAGGACGCATTTACGAATATTGGTGACGTTCCTGAATATCTCGTTTTATATCCGAATACATTGGCATATCTCTGAACATCTTGACATAATTCCGAACAGCTTGGTACATTTCCGAACATCTGATGATGTATTTTACAATACCCATCACGTATATCCCAACATTAGTGACGTATTTCTTAATATCCTGGTATATTTCCTAGCATCTTGATGTACTTCCGAACATTCGCGGCGTATTTCCTGTATAACGAAATCATTAACTCCTGTTATCTTTTAATATTAATGCATTATTCAATTAACCGCTCTATTTTTAATGTAGCTACAGACGTTGAATGTATTTATTGTCACAAACAATTAAAACATGTTTTATTTAAATAAATTTGATGTTCTCAAATACATAGATTCCTTAGCACTGAACGAACCAATGGCTAGATGCTCACCTTATAATTTTGGTTGAGACTAAATGGTAAAGTAGATTTGATAATGCATTTAAACCCAGTCAATTAGTCAACTTAGTTACAAATAGTAATGGTAATGGTAATTAATTGTGTTTGCCACAAACGTTCCAATCATAAAATAGAAAAAACATATTAACAGCGATAATTTATTACCGTCATTAAAAAGAAGAGAAGATATTATCGCAGGATTTTGTCATAAGCAGCTAATTGGGCAATTTGGCATTCAATAGGTCGTCGACCATTAAATAATCCTTATCAAATAAAAATAAGGGATTGGTATATTTTAAGTTTTGCAATAAATTCCATTTTATTCTCTAAAACAGTATTTGCACGTTTGAAAATTACATGCTTTGCGTGACGTATTGCGACATTTATCGGCCAAGATATTGGCTATTTTGTGTCTTATTTTATTTATAACTATAACACAAAACCTCTATTATCTAGTGCTGTTAACGTTTATTGTTGTGTACGTTTCCCACATTTGTTGTTCGAGTAGTGGTATTGTTTTGTGTATTTATAACTAGCAATTAACTGTTGTACTATAAGAAACAAGTACACCCACCTTGCCACTTGAAGTATATATTAATTATAATCTATATTACAATAGAAATTTTTCTAACATTAACTTCCAAAATTTAATCTGTCTTTTATAGGGGATAATAAATTAAATTAAAACGTATATTGGAATGTATTCCAATCAGCTGAAATGTATAATACTTTGTTGATATGCCTTTTTTTTTGTAGAACTTTGTTGATGAATTTGTTTTGCATATATTTTTTGGTACACATTCATGATAAGGAAAACGATCTCAGTATTAATGAGTATACAAAACTATATTTTGCGGTAATATTTACAAACAATATCATTTTTTCCTAGAAGAGATTTATCAGATATTTCTTATGTCTATTCATATAACGTCGTGAAAGTGTACCTACCGATAATGCAAATGCCAAGATCACAACTATTATTTGTTTACTATACCTGGAAAATTAATTGTAATTGTGATCCAGCAGCAGCAGTCTAATTTAATAATCTTGTCAGCGTGAATGTTTTAGTGTCTCTGCGCTAATGCCGTCTGGTCGCTTTGTAGAGATGCATTAGTTACCGGCGCCACGACGCTCCGAAACAATGGACGGTCGTGCATTTTAATTGGGATGTTATGTGCCGGAATGAAGTTAATACGAAATTTCCGCCCTATAAATTTGCTGCCTTTTATTGCGCTTGCATGTGATTTTACGAAAAATTAATTATCATGGCCAGGACTTCGAAATTTGTTAACTTTGAATTAGGGCGTATAATATACCTCTAGCTTTAATTAAATATGCGCAGCAATAGATGCTTTTTTTTAATTTAAAGGATACAAAAACTAATTTAGTTTGAAGTAAACTTGTAAAAAACGGACACGAAGAACTTCACAAAACAAAAAGGGGACTGTTTTTGAAAAGTTCCCTAACTCATAAATCGTTGGAATTGATTAGTTTGGCTTCTAAATAGTTAAATAACAGTACAGAAATATAACATGAAAAATACTGCCTTCACCATATCACAGCATACTATAACATATTGTATGAGTTTGTTATAGATATTACAAACAGACACACAATAGCATCCTTCGACTATTCATTCGCTTTGTTTTAGAGGCACTTAACATTATTGAGGATGCCTTTTTTGCTATTGTTTGTGATTAGATTTATGTCCGAGCAATAATATCTTCGCGTTTGTTGTAAAGCAATATTTTATTTAAATAAGATAAAATAGTACGCAAATTTATTTGTTCCCCAGTTAGAAATGGAAGTTACGAGAACGTGCTGGTTATTATACCCACAAATATAAACTATGTGGTTTTCTTTCATAATAGACAATTTGTTGTTTTTCGTGTTTTATTATTTGGGTTAACAGAGCTCAAATTTGTCATTATCGTTGTATTAAATGCATAGTTATTGTAAAAAATGCCTAAGAATTGCAGAAAATATGTGGTGTTTGTATAAAATACTTAGCCATTGTATAAAATACTTAGCCATTGTATAAATTGCTTAATCTTTATATAAATAAGTTCTTGTCATTGTACATATTGCCTGGTCATTGTATGGATTGCCTAGTTATTGTATAAAATACGTAGCAAATGCTTAGCCATTGTAAAAAATCCGTAGTCATTCTATAAAATGCCTAAGAACTGCACAAAATACGTGGTATTTGTATAAAATACGTAGCCATTATATAAATTACGTAGTCATTGTGTAGAATGCCTATTCATTATATAGCAATGACTTTAAATGCCTACCCATTGTATACGTATCAAGCCATTGTATAAACTACTTGCTCATTGTATAAAATGCCTAGCTTTAATGTAGTACTTAAAAATCCCTAGCCATTCTATCCAATGCATAAGTAAGCATTGTATAAAATGTTTGGTGATGATATGTTCTTTTAAGATTTGCCACTACACTTGAATTAATGTTGTGCTCTAATTGCTGCTTCATAGGAATTAAAAACGTGAAAAATCTTGTTACGGGCCAAACCGTTGACCGTATCCGGATTGGTGGAAAAAGGCCTGCAGCTTAGCTCAGAGGAGTAGGGGGAGTTCACGGAAAATGCTTACGGGAGGAAATCTTCCTAGTTATGTACAGGGTAAGTCAAAATTAGTGCGCCACCTTCGAAATCCAGCTGATTGTATGTCCTCGTGGAAGGCCGAGAAGCCAGCAGCTTACAGGAATCGAACTCACCTTTAATGTGCCGCCCTTCTGTTTATAAAGCTTGCAAAATTGATGCATACACAAATACGGAATGCACCATAATAAAAGAGATAGTAAATTTTAACACACATATAATTAACTATTAGAAATGACACAATACAAAAAGAGGACAGCAAATGATCTCGTAGTTTAATAATACAAACTGTTGGTTTGAACGTTCAATTAAACAAAACCCGCCGCTACTGGCGTACGATATATTTACCTTTGAAGAACTGTGCGGCCAGAGGTGTCGAGTTTGCAAGCATCACACAATATGAAAGAAATTACTTTTTACAATTATTAGTTAAAACAAAAACAATCGGCGACTGAAGGTCGCTTCTTGTTTAAAAAAAAAAGGTTCAATTACGTTGAATTTTGCAAGTTAGTGCGTAAAGGAAAGGGGTTCTTTTTCACTTCACAAAAAAAAACTGGTTCTTTACCTTAACTTTCAGAGATTGAAGTGGAAAGACAGACAGACAGGCAGGCACAATTTGGTTCACAGGATGATGATAAAAATCCGCAGGTACGCCCCTGAAGACAGGACAGAATGGAGTCAACATCAAGGGCCCGAAACTTCGATGCGTTCGTTGCACCGACGGTAACAGCAGAGGGACAGGAACTGAGCACGATCTTAATCCGCCAAAGGCGATCGGCAAATTCGCAATGAATTGCCTTTACAGGGATACAGTTGTCGATAGTCTGTTTCCGCTCCATGGTAAAACAGCGAAACGAAACTCACACATAATGGACACCCATCGAAAAACCCAAAAATCCGCCCTTTGCAGCACTTAATTCATTTGCGGCCCTTCCCCGAGATGGAATTTGGGAAGACCTGGAGTCATTGAAGATGTAAAACTGACTGCCTGTTAAACGCAACGCGACCCTTCATTCTCCCAACAGATTGCTACATATTTCGAAATGTGGTGAAATTGTTCTAGAAAGATCTGAAACGTAAATTCTCAGAAGCGTCTACGGTCAGGCGCGGGAAAAACAGTATTCGGCAATTTCGGGTTACAAAGGGAACTGTTAACTGAACTTAATCTTGGAAAAGCAAAACAGCGAAACTGTAACCAACATAAAACTGCAATTATTAAAATCACGTTTTTCATTCCTATGAAGCGGCAATTAGAGCACAATATTAATTCAAGTGTAGTGGCAAATCTTAAAAGAACATAACCGTGATTATGTAAAATGTGTAGCCATTGTATAAAATACTGACAGTGTTTATAATGAAAATGCTTAGATATTTAAGTAACTGGCCATTGTATAAAATCTTAGCAATTGTGTAAAATGCCTACCCATTGTATAAGTATCAAGCCATTGTATAAACTACTTGCTCATTGTATAAAATGCCTAGCCTTTATGTAAAATACTTAAAAATTATGTAAAATGTGTAGCCATTGTATAAAATACTGACAGTATTTATAACGTCTGGTAATGAAAACGCTCAGATATTTAAGTAACTGGCCATTGTATAAAATCCTTAGAAATTGTGTAAAATGCCTACCCATTGTACAAGTACCTAGTCATTATATGAAATACTGAGGCATTTTATAAACTGTCCGAAAATTGTTTAAAATGCCTAAATAAAATGCTTAGCCATAAAATGTTTAAGTATTGGGTAAAATGCCCAGCCATTATAAAAAATGCCCGCCATTGTATAAAATGGTCGGTAATTGCATAGCATGCCTGGGTATTGTATATAACGCCCACGCATTGTATAAGATGCTTGCGTATTATATAGAATGACTACTAATTGCAGACATTTTATGTGAAGTTCATATTTGAACAAAATATGTTGGATAAAAACAAACAAATTGAAAATGCCCCTCGGCATTTTGATGCAGTTGTGTTTAGAAACAATGTTAAATTCTTCCCTTATATTTTCCGGTAGTTTTCATTGGAAGCAATTTATTAACGAATCGATAAAAATTAGTAAACTTCACGAGCTCGTTTTAACGTAATATTTAGTGCTTATGCAGTATATGTAATAGGCAGGACATGTGCTGGAGTTATGTGTAAGTAATTTAACAAACAATTATAATATAAATAGAATAGCTATTTCATAAACTGTTTGAATGATACGGATTACGAACAACACATACGTATGCAACCTTGCATGCCAATTTTTTGTATTGTCTGTTACTTTAATATCGTCCTTTTAAGTCACAATTTCTTTGTAGGTACCTCAATTGTGTAGAATGCGAATGCCATATGAAAACAAATTACCATTGAAACGTTGATACAGAAAATACGGTCTCCTCGGTTCGTATTTCATGTGCAGACCGGCATGACTCAATTTAATAATAATAATCATTTAATAATAAAGTATAAAAACACCCACGAAGATTTTCGACCTTCCACGAAATATCAGGAGTCCTTGATTACATACAAAAAACTAAAATGTGGGAAATCCAGACTTCTTTGTTTTATATTAGACATAATCTGTTGTAAGTGATATTTTAACCATCGTATTCATTATCCTTTACCTTGAATTGCTCAACTTTTATCGAAACCGCGTTTCTGTAGGTTTTCTTTGAAAGCAAAAACAAAATTTTTTATTATATTTGATTAAACAAGCACGCTACCTAAATTTATATAATATTTGTATGTTTTTATATTTTTATACGAGGGCAGCCTTTTAGGTTTTTACAAACGACCAGTATGTGGCGCTATTGAGATGTGCCATTACTATTTTCGTAATATTTTACATTTTTTATTGTGAAAACAGTGGCAGCTTAGAAATTGATCCTGTAGTTTGTTTACAGTGAGCGTTTAAGAAAAGCAATTTTGTGAAAAAAACAATGGAAACTTGGAAACACGTGAAGGTTTTCGTTGGATGATTTTTTACGATTTTAGTAGAGGCCCAACTCAACAATAATGTATAGAATCGCTTCGTTCAACTTTTGGTAATGAAGCACCATCAGAATAGACTATTTACAATTGGTTTGCAGAGTTTCGTCGTGGTCGTGCGTCCGTCAGTGATGAATTTCGTGAAAGTCAAAAAAAATCTGTTGCTATTCCAAAATACATCGATACTGTGCGCAACATGATTGAAGAAGATCGGCATGTAACTTACAGTCATATAGAGGCATCCTTGGCATATCCAAGACTGCGGTACTTCGATTTTGGATGAACATTTAGCTGTGAAAAAGATCCATTCCTGATGGATTCCGTATAATTTGACCGAAGCTCAAAAAAGGCTTTTAACACGAGTTGTAAGGAAATGCTCAAAAAATTCGACCGAGGAACTGCAAAATCCGTATACAATATCGTAACAGGTGACGAAGCTTGGATATATTCATATGAACCGGAAACTAGGCAACAATTAACTGTTTGGGTGTTCCGAGATGAACCGAATCCCACAAAAGTTGTTCGTTCACGAAGCACTTCCAAGAAAATGATCGCTTGTTTCTTCGGTTGTACTGGTCATGTCGCAACCATTCCTTTAGAGGATCGAAGAACAGTTAATGCTGAATGGTATACAATAATTTGTTTGCCGGAAGTCATCGACGAAATCAGGAAAAACGACCGAAAACTTCTCATCATTCTTCATCATGACAATGCCAGCTCTCACATCAAATTAATGTCTCATTGCCTGTATTCACCTGATTTATCGCCTAACAACTTCTTTGTGTTCCCGAGTGTCAAATAAAAAATGCGGGGACAGCAATTTTCATCACCTCGAGAAGCTGTTGAAGCCTTCAAAAACTTCGGAGTGCAAAAAAAGTTCGAGAATTGGTTTGAACGTATGCAAAAGTGTATAAATCTTAAAGGCTAATATTTTGAAAAATAATAAAACAGTTTGTTCCAAAAGAATTTTTCTTTCCTAGTTTTTCTCGTAGCCAAATATACAGCATTACTGAATCGTTCATCAGTTGGCTAGGGACATGTAAAACGCTTCTTTAAAGTTATTTAACCATTATTTATACAGGGTGGGCCAACTAAGTTTATCCCCTCTTGAAAGTGATTGACGCAACCCAACATATACGTATTACAGCCACATAAATTATTGAAATATTCATAGGATAGCTATATCATAGTTACATTCTGTTAAGTTGATCTCTTACTGTAGTAAATGACAGTTTTACTAATATTAATTATATTAGTATTTAACAAGAAAAGCATCCATTGGTGTATACCGTAATACAGTAAAGTTTAATTTCGTCCAAGAAGTAATTGCCGCCATCAACTTTTGCGCATTTTCGAATTCATTTTAGAAACGACTTCCGGGTTTGAGCAAACGTGTCTGATATAATTCATGTACACACTTCGATTATTCTATTTCGTAAATCACGCTCATTTACTACCGGAGTTTCGTACACTTTTCTTTAATTGTACCCCGAAGAAAAACGTCTGTAGTGGAGTCATGTCGCAACTTCGTGGTGGCCATTGCCGCACAGCTCCTCTTTCAATTCTATGTCTTCAAATACATTATTTAAGTAGTTGCTAACAACACCACTGAAGCGTGCAAGACATCAGTATGTTGGTGTCAAAAATTTTGTCGTACGTTTAATTCTACATCTTTCAAGAACCCGGTAAATGTTTTAAATATTTATTTAACATTATTATTTTTTTATTATTATTATGAAGCTTTCACAGGCCTTAGAGGCCCATCGCTTTTGGTGTGAGACAAGGCTAAATTAGTTTGTGCAATGCACAAACATATAAGATTTTAATTATTTTTTGGAATAGAAATCCTAGTCAGCAGTTTATCAAATAATAACAGAAGCACCATGGACTACTGTATACTGTACAAATCGAATAACAGTTGAGCATGTGTTCCCGGTGAGTAATTTCTAGACTTGTAGTTTGATTCATATTTACAGTTAGGTATTTCATGAGACACAGTACGTTGAAACTATTTGGAACTGTCTTGTTAATGCAGAGTTATTATGTTTAATAAGACGTACAAATACGTGTGTACCTTAACCGTTCCCTGGAGTAAATGATGTTGTTTTCACGTATTAATAACGGAGTACGGTTACATCGTTATTTGTACATGTTTTAGTCAATTTTCTTGTTAATGCTAACAATCCAACGGTGAAGCATAATACCGCAAAACATTTTATTCACTAATAAATTTCAACGCGACTACCATATGCTGGTTTAAGAGTGTTTAAATGGTTGCTGCGTAATCGTTGGAGATGCAATCTAAAGGATCGACTTTAGGGCAATTACAATTACTTTAATGTGATAAGTGGAGGAATATTGGAAACCTTGGTTCAATGTGCTCGTTCATTAGTATAAAATTTGTATTTAACGAAATAATTAACGTTTTGTTACAATTTATTTTGTTGCGTTTAATAAGATACAGTTAATTGATATTTGAAAGCAGTCTAATACTGCCTTATCGCATAAGTGAAAATAAGACTGAAGGCTTTTTATGTTAATTCGGACGTACGTTACCTATATTGAGAGTGCAATATATAACGAGAACGTTTGTTATACGTATTTGCGTTGATTATTCATAAATAAGATGGCATTTGTTGGATTGTACCTAATATGTGGCGGATGTATAATTGTTAAGTGTTTTTCGCATTATCATCAGTAACGGCCTCTTCGTCCAAATTCTGAGCACAAGTCTTGTGTTTCTCCTCAGCGCTAAGGTAGAAACACGGGGGACCTACAGTTTAACGTCGAATCCGAACAACAGAAATTCCAGAGAAGGTTTTTAGCATTAAAATCTCACGGTTGCAAGCCTAATTAGGAAATTGAGCGCGGTGAGTTGCACTACAACATTTTTATATGCTACGTGGTATTAGGGGGAGTCGAAACCAACCCATATTCGACATTTTCGCCAGAAAGCAATCACTGTGGCAAGTGAGCTACCCCCACACCACACTTTGTAGCAATTACAACTAATTCATAAGTAAATATAATATTCTTAAAATTATTGTAGGAGGGTCTTTATCGCACCGGGACGGGCTGTGGGAATTTTTAGAAAATAAATATAATAAATAACTAAACACTCACCGATAGGGTTTCGAAATCGGTTTTGTGTATTCAACAAAACCAAATTCTCGAGAACCCAGGATTTAGCAGCTTCAGACATGTACGCGGTGCACTCGTAAACACACAGTCACAACCCCAGTTCAGCACAAAACAGCAAAGCATTGAACACACAAGCAATAATACGTCATTACTATATTAGCATTGCAACTTCTACATTTCTACTTACAGGGGGTCGGGTGTCCCCCGTAGGATCCCGCGTAGCATCTAGTAGCTTACCTTTAGCACCATGACAGGACCGTCTCTAGTAGTTCTCGTTCAGGGCGAGGTGTTCTTGACAGGGCCGTCTTTAGTACATCTTGACTGATGTACCTAACCTGTGATGGGTATCGGGTAACCGAATGTTATCACCGGTCAATGGGTTCAGTTCCCCCATGTCATTGTGATCACCAAACGACCTCTGCCGGCCGCCGTAAGTGCATCGCAAGGAAAAGAGTGAGCGACAGGCTCTCCACGGGCCACTCTGCAAAGTGTAATGCTGAGATCACTGTCTGGTCAACCAGATCGAGGTCAAGCTGAATGATTAGGCCCAATCACCGATTCTCCCAAGCATTAAGCAGCTTAAAACGGAATCCTGCGCGGGTACACAACCCCCAGGAACCCCGCAGAGCTCACTCGCTCCCCAAGCATAGTACCAGAGGCCTCAATCATAAGAACACAGTAATTACAATTACTAACAGTACTACCTCAAGAATACTACATAAGCAAAAGCATTATCTACAGCTTCAATCCACAACTACTCATCTCGCTCAATCCCACTACCTTACAGGTAGCCAATACATAGGTATACATCACTTCAGTGCATTTATCAACTAAGCAACACACTGTTACTGCTAATTCACTTATACCGTACGCACGAACTCCGAACTCTTCTGAGAAGCCACCTCTACGGCCGCTTCGGACCCACTATCCTAATTTTCCTAAATATTACCTAAAAACATCGTTCTGCAACGAGTCTCGGGTCTTGGAAAGACATAACCGTAAACATAATTTATTAGACAAGGGGGCTAATAACCACAATATTTAGAAAACAACTTTACTGACAACTATAGGAGTATGATGATGATTGATGATTATTTGATAGAGCGAGATCTAGGACGCGGTTTTCCAAGCATCTCTATGCACTTAGGCCACCTTTGGCCCACGACCATGACCCTGACTAAGAATTTTGCCTATCTGGGGTAATTCCAACTCGAATAGTGATTTTTAACATGTCACACATGGCTCGGGACCTACAGTTTTACTTCTTATCCGACAGAAGGCGCATTTTCAGATTTTTCTCCGCTAGAAAAATCTCGCCGACCTCAGCCAGGTTCGATCCCGCGTCCCTCGGATCTAAAGGCAGATCCGCTAACCACTAGACCACCGAGGCCGGCCACTATAGGAACATACAATAAATTATAGATTTGAATTAACTTTAAAAGGACTAGCGTCTTGTTTCCATTGGTTTTAGGCATTGAATTTATTATTTGCGGACACATAGAATTCGAGTAACTTTGATTTGTAAAGTAATACAAATGCAACTGAACAAATGTGAGAACTAACAAACAATCTAAATGGCGAAACAAAATGCACGGTTTTAATATATCAAAAAAGGAACTTTATTTTTATAAAACACGTTTACGAAGAACATAAACCTGTTAATCAAACCTTCCCAATTCACGTATGGAAAATGACATCGGGCCCCCTCTACTTTGCTGGCATACCAAAACTCTCTTCCTGAAATTGTTGATTACTGCTTCATAAACTTGCATGACGATTTCGCCGATAGCTCGTCGAATTTCTTCCTTTAACTTGCGGATGTTTCGGGGTTTATTGACGTAAACCAATGATTTGACGTAACCCCAAAGAAAAAAATTGCACGGGATTAAGTCACACGACCTTGGTGGCTATTGCTGGTCACTACGAACCGAGATGAACCGATCCGGAAATTTCTCATGGAGCAACGCAATTGTTTCAAGTGTGACACGTGGCGCCGTCTTGTTGAAACCATAACTGCTGAATGTCCATTGCATCGAAATGAGGCCACAAAAAATCTCTCATCATCGTACGGTATCGGTCTCCATTAACGGTCACAGCTTGTCCTGCCTCATCTTAAAAAAATAAGGGCCGATGACACCACCCGCCCAAAATCCACCCCAAACCGTCGCCCGCTGCGGATGCATTTGCCTGTCATGAATCGAGTGAGGATTTTCTGATCCCCAAACACGGCAATTTTGCTTATTGACAAATCCATTTAAATGGAAGTATGCCTGGTCGCTGAAGATAATTTTCCTCGCAGACCCAGGAACTTAAAGTGCCCGATCACCAGAAGAGACGAGATTTTGTAGGCTGTGTTCTGGGAAGATAACAGAAGGACGCTGGGTTAATTGAACTTTATAGGGGTGGTAATGAAGATCGTGTACAAGAATTCGCCGCAATGAAGAATACCCTTTGCCCAATTGTTAGGAACGACGTCGAACTGATTTCTGTGCACCCACATTGACACTATCACGAACCAACGTAATGTTTTCAACAGACCGGCCAGAACGAAGACGCCCAGAATTTTTAATTTTGACTGTTGATCCTGTTTCGTTGAACTTTTTCGTAAGTCTGCGCACTGTTGATTCATTCGGTGCCTCATTACGCCCGAGAATCGCACGAAGTCGTCGGACAGTTGCTGCAAAACTTTCTCCGTTTTGATAAAACGTTTTCACAATTAACACACGTTGCTCAGTTGAAAAGCGTTCCATGATGACACAGAATAAAATCGGAATGTTAGCAAATATCAACTTTATACAAAACAGTGATGTTAAACAACAAACAACAAAATGGCGAGCGATTCAAAACCGGCCCGCTTTTTGAACCACACTTTATCTTGTTTGGGAAAGTAAAGTGAGGTTAAGTGCGCAGTTTCATTGGCAATCTTAAATTGTTTGAAGCATTTACATTGAGATATACCGGTGACGTGTGTGGATCCTGACTGAATTTTAAACTGTTGCAATTCTCCAAATATTTTAACAAGCAATTATAAATTAATCACTACAAATGATTGCTTTCACAGCTGTAATACGATGCCATTTTAACTAGCAATTCACATAATACGACAACCTCGTTAGTTTTACGTGTCGGCTTATCAAAATAAAAATTTTCTAATTTATTTATGAGTAAATTTAATATGTTTAACAAGGTGTGCAACTATAAACCAATTTGTATTAAAAAAACTGCATTAATAAATAAATAAACATGCTTTTTTCATCTTATTTTCACAACCGGCGAGCTCAAATATATTATATACGTATTGGACGTTTGAAACTTGGTTATTTTATAATCTAATTTACATATTATCACGGTATTATACTACGCAAAGTATAGGTATGTATAAATTTCTATGCTTAATCTTTGTTGCGCTCGCTTTATATCGTTATTTAATGGCATCCGTTTTATTTATCTCTTTAGCTTTCACATTTGCATTGAAGTAAATCGTGAAATTGCTCAATACTTAAGTTTTATGTGCAGAAACGGGTGTGTGAAGTATCGGTAATTATACTAATATATGCAACTTACAAAATATTAACACCCAGAAATGTTTTCTTTTTTGTGAAGTTCTATTTATATGAATTCTGGTGTTGAAACTGTTTTTACTATATATTAACAAATAATCTGCCTCTTTTGACAGTAAAAGAACCACAAATATTTACCACATCATTTTACTAATTTGCAAAATATAAAGAAGACTACGTGAAAAAATCGAACCAATAATCCCGTAGGACAAAATCTCCCCGTAAGAGATTATCTTACCATCATAAATTCGTTTGTAAAAAATTGTATATTTAAAATATAATATATAATGTTTGTCAGAATCTAACCAAATTTTCTTCGGCTTCATATTCTTGTAAACGAGCTCAAAATGGAGTAGAGAAGCTCCAGGTCGCGGTAAATATTCATTGTTTTGACAAGAATCGATATTTCATTTGATGACGTGTTAGTATTACGGATATTTTTATGGCAATATTTTCTACCTGCTCTAGGAGTCAAGTCGGATTACTTGTTCTTGTCTCCCAACAGTAATGCATTGCTAACCACGAAAGAACAAATTAAAACAAAAGAATAATCAGCCCAGAAGAGTTACACATTTGAGAGCAAGTGATATTTACATGTTACAGTCATAAATAAAATCACAGGGCGTAGCCTACAGAAAAAGAGTGGTAACCTTGGTCCCTAATGTTTAATGCAGCAGACAACTGTAAATACTAAATTTAAAAAACTTCGGGGCGAAATGGGATTATATTAAACTAAAACAATCGATTAGTAAAGCTGAAAACCATTTGAAAGTGGGGAACTGCCCGGTCCCCAATAGATACAACTAAGAAATAAGTAATTTAATAAATGGTTGCATGGTCGTTTAAATACAAGTAATGCTGTTTCTAGCGTTCATTATTCAGTGCTTTTTGAAACAATTGTCATTTAGACATTGTTTCTGTATTTTACTTACGAATTTTAGTTATTTAGATCTCCAACTAGCAGAATAAAAAAAATACGATTTAAGTAACGCGAAAACTATTTCATATGTATTCAAAGTAGTCTCCATTTACTTTACTACATTTATTGCAACGGTCTAGAAATTTATGAAAACTATCGGCTAAGGCTCTTAAAAAAACTGCTTTCAATACGGTTGTTACATTTTTCTTAATATCGTCTACATCGTGAAATCGGTTTCCTTTGAAAGCGGTTTTCATTTTAGGAATGAAATAAAATCGACAGGTACCCAGTCAAGTGTATAGAATGTGTAATTGATGTCAACAACGCTATATGAAATGATTTTACAATCAGTACAGAATGGGCAGGTGCATTGTCTTGTTCTCAAAATGTTAGAAATAATTTCTTATCATTCCAACGCAATATTTATGGGTTGTCCCGCAGGCGCAAATTATTTAATGGTCATACCCTATTTATCAAAAAAGGTAATTAGTATGGTTTGAATTGCAAATGTTTGTAAATGAAACTTTTTGAGTTTTAGTGAAGATTTTCCAATCCACTGTATGCTATGTCGTATTGTCTCAGGATCGTACTGAGACGCCCATAACCTATTACCACTAACTATGTAGCTAAGAAAATTTATATTGTCGAGACAAGTTTGAACGAACCCTGCGCACGATGCAACTCTTCTATTTTTGCTCATTCGCAGGACTGTCTGGCACGAACTTCCACAAGTCTTCTTCTTACAAACAATTTCTCAAATTGTATCCTTATTTGTGTTCAAGTTATCTGCCATCAGCCATCATTATTGTCACAATTTCTTGAATTTGCGAATGCGCATTTCCAGAGATCGTGATTGTAGCAACATTTAATATTCGCTCGTTGCTCCATGAGGACCGACAGAAGCTAACGGTTATTGCATCTTCGCTTAACCCTCCCCCTACTGATAAAACTAGGAACTAATACATGCTCTCTTAGTTTCACATGACATCTGTGCTTGGGCTTCAATCCGGCAATTAGATTGCCAAACCCTGGTAGTTCCCCTGCTTGTTGTATCTTGTAGTTCCTTTGTAAGATTTTGCTGAAATGTTTCTAGAGTCTAAAAGTTCGCAATATTTGAGTATTCGGATAATCTAACAGTATGTTGAGCTGAATGAATATATGATGATTTTTAATTTTGTATTTACTGAATTATTTTTGAAATAAATATAAGAATGCTACACTACTAATATGTATTTAGTGGACCAGTTAATTATGTACGCCGTTTAATTTTTATAATTATTAAAATTATTCTATAAAACTTTCCGTTTTATTTTCCAATAAAGCAAATCTATGTTTGTGAATCGAATATTTTTTCTTTTGAATTGAATTTAGTTTTTCCCTTGTCCGTTTCGTTGAATAAAATTCCATTGCAACTCTCATATACTTGTTTTAAATTTTAGATATTACAATGCATATTCAAGTACCTAACGCCATTTTCTTTTAGATAGGCCAACATAATAAAGGAGCTGTTGATCCATGTGACAACAGTTGAACGTGAGGTTCGTAGTAACGCACTTCGCAGAAACGTCTTTAACTGTCGATAAACTTCCCAATAAGTTTCAGACAAAAGTCAATGTTAAATGTTTTTATTGCTTTTAAATTCTACGATTGTTTGATGTTGCCGGCTTCGCATTCTTTCGATCTTATAGCTGGGACCAGAACCTGCGTTATTAGAAACTTCATTTAGTGATTTATTCCATATTGTTTCTCACAGCTTTGATAATATACTGCCTGTATTGAACCCGCTGAATGATATATTGCGATATTTATTTTTTGCGATAAGTACTCGCACTTAAATTGGTGGTTAGGCTTGTTTTCTCTTTTCAAAAGAATATCAACGTTCTTGCACAATAAGTCATGTGTTGTGGAAAGTTTTATTCTGTAAACTAGGTTGATTTTTGGTTTAACATTTAAATTCTCACAATAAAATTGTTTAAAATTCATTACTGTAAGTAAATGCCTTTTGAATAAATTGCATCCCAATTTTCACCGATTTTCAAAGGTCCCATATCAATATGTACAACATATGTATATGTCTGTTATATAGGGTGTTGCGAAATTCTCGCACATGCTGCAATATGTTAGCAAATTCATGTTCAACCAAGCAAAGAACTGGAGAATAAAACTATTTTATTTTGTTAAATTTAAAATTTTTTTGTAAAAACATTTATTTTGTTTTTGGATCGCATTCTTTCAGCATTATACTAAAAAAAGTAATTTTATAAAGTGAAGAAATACTTCAGTATAAAAAGGGATTGCGTTGATTCTCTCATATGGTTAAATGCACAAGGTGTAACGGAAACATTAGATAACATTGGAAGGAAAATGTTTTGTCCAACAGGTTTGGCATTACGTTTTTACATTCACAATCAAATTATATAATTTAATAATTATATAAAATCGTATTTTACGAGGATCATGTGTGGTCTAGTAACTTTCTTGGTTTGTTTATTTATCCTGGGAGTCGGCGTACCCGCCAGGATTTTGACTTGAGGTGTTCTTGGAGGGTTGGTGTGGCTGCCACGGGACCGTCCTTAGTAGATATTGTCTGATGTTCCGGGTACGGTTTCAGGGCAACCAAATGTTACCACCTGATTATGGGGCAACCCGTTGCCACGGGCTTAAACGGAATTGTGACACATAAACGACGGCATGCCCTAGCTTAGCTTAGAGAAGGAAAGGGGATTCATTTTGTAAAATCCACCGCGCTTAAATCAGATCAAATTCGGGATAAAGTCGTAATAAGTGAGGGCACCAACGGAAATATGACTAGATGCGGCACTGCTCAAGGCCAATCCGAAGGTTGTGCGTAATGGAACTTACCTTTTCACACAATTGTTCCTAATAGAAATGTTAAATTACTAGTTCCGTAAACGAAGGGGCGCAACAATCACTTTCAGCTGCCCTTACAGAAGTCTTCACATTACTTTTAACAGAGAACAAAATAAAATAGAGTTGAGTTTAACAAGGCATTTAATTTAATTAGAGAAGCGGACAAAATACACGCAAAATAGTTAAATGATTATAATTTGGCAACAAACTAAGATCAACATTATTAAAGAAAAACACAGTTTGAAACGAACATTCATAAGATTAAACAGAGTCACGCACAGGTGAACCCAAAACAATTAAATCTAGGCTAACAATACCTGCAAAAGAAGGTACTGCAGAAAGGCCATGTACACGCAGTATTTTCTTATATCGCTAAAGTTCTTCGAATCATTCTTAACCTACAGATAAATATAAACTAGTTGCACAGGATTTCACAATCAACGGCGTGCGTCTCAGGCGGCTTCCCCTCGGTCAACTAAATGGAGCGGCTGAAGCGTGGCTAACAAAGGGTTTGAAAATGTATATTTGTCGATGGAAAATAGGTCCTTCAGTGGATGTAAAGCTTGAGTCAGTGGCTGGGTGTAGTGGTGGAGTTTATACAGTTAGTTTCCCTATTTTGGCAGATTTTTCAATATTACGTTATACGACGAAATTTCCCAAATCGGTACCTCAGCGATATTTTCGGAATTTATGGGAAACCGAATAACCCCCTTTTTCGGACGTACCGTGAATGGTACCGCAGAAAGCGAAAGTAATTACGTATTGGTAAATTACACTGATTCGGAAGCCCGGGGGTAATTTTAAATTTGTGTAACACTCGGATCAAGATTTAATGCCCGACTCCTGTCTC
Organism: Limonius californicus; assembly: GCA_014611495.1. Classification (NCBI taxonomy): domain Eukaryota; kingdom Metazoa; phylum Arthropoda; class Insecta; order Coleoptera; family Elateridae; genus Limonius; species Limonius californicus. The sequence goes on along the minus strand of JABXWE010001330.1, from coordinate 25,675 downwards.
CTCGCTCGTAACAGTGTGTAGACCCGGATTAAAGCTGCGTTTGCAGAAAACTAAATAAACGTCGCGTATACAGGGTGCGTTCAATAAAAGCGGCCGAACGTCGCACCGTGACATTGTGTACACCAAACGACCTCTGCCAGTCACCATACGTGCACACAAGGAAACGTGTGAGAGACGGGCTCTCCACAGGCCACCCTGAAAAGTGTAATACAGAGATCACTGGCAGCCACGCTCGGTCAACCAAGTTGAAGTCAGGCTGAATAACTACGTGGATTACCAACTCTCCAAGCATTAAGTAGCTTAAAACGGAATTCTGCCGAGTATGTTGACCCCCAAGACCATTGGCAAGCTCGCAGGCTCCCAATCGCAACAACACAGAAATTATCAATACCAGCTGTACTACAGCGAAAGCAAAGACATTATCTACAGCTTCATGCAACAGCTACTACAGCACATACGAAGAGCTCATCTACACCACCTTATAAGTAGCAAATACATAGGTAAACATGGCTTCATTGCATTCAACAATTAATCAATACACATATTTATGTTCATGTCCTGAACACGGGATCGGAATCCACACTCTAACATATAGACTGTCTTAATTTTTTCTCAATCTTACGTAAAAGCACCCTTCTGCAACGATTTCCAATTCTTGGAAGGTTCGGCAATGATCATCAACAAAATGTAAGAGAGACAGCGGCAAGTATTTGAACACAACGTTTCCAAAACATACTTATTGGCAAAGACATGTTTTACTTCTGAATAGTTAGCTTCCATCTATAAGTTTGATTTTCTTTTCTCAGTAGTAAATTATAGTTATTGAAGATATACAATCTTCAAAGTTGCAAGAATATTTAAGAAACTATTTAAATCAAAAAATAGATCAATTTCCAAAAATGGTCCAATCCAGATTTTTATAATGCTACTGATTTCCACTTTCCGCTTTAGGCTTCACATTAATCATTTACGAGGCGATACTTCAAAGCTCGTTACTGCTAGAATAAAATGTATACGACTGTTATAAAATCTAGAAATATTTGCTTTTAATTAATGTGAAATTACTGCGGTACTGGAGTAGCAATTAGTTAGAAATTATAACTGCTCTTGAACATTGTTAACAAGTAGGGTGAGCTGTTCCAACGTTGACCAAATTTATTTTTAATATCTGGGCGTTCATCATTTTACAAATCTTTAAAGCTAATTAACATTCAACTACTGGTGTGAAAAATCAGTCTCAATACAAACACGTAACTGATATGTTATATTCGTTAAGTGTTTGTATACTTTAATCAGTGTCTGTGTTCAATGCAATTTATAGTTTTGAATTATTCAGGCGAATTAATAAATAAATGTTCTACGATTGACCTAGGTAACTGATACAATATGTGTACTGCTTTTTTGGCGGTCTTGTGTTGGGTTTCCTAGTCGATATCGGATTGATCAGTTCTTAGCTAGTAATGAAATTAAAATGACATGGTATATGTTGGTAGAACTGGCGTGAAAATGAAATAAACAATAAAAATCTGTAAAAGGTGTTTGCCCCAAGCAGGATTGAAAGCTGAAACTTTTGCTTATAATACAGTATTTTGAAACAAAAATACTGAGATAATTTGATAATTGTTTCTTACTTACTTGGTTGATGAATATTAATGATATTGCATTAGTAAGTTATACCGAAACAGCTTGCTAAAGCTCTGGTATTATAATAATTGAATATTATTTTACATCTTTGTATAAACATTCTCTTTTTGAGACAAACCTAGGAAGATATAATTGTTCATACACATATTATGCCGATGGTTCAACTGCTCTGGGAATCCCTATAGAAGCTCTTAATGTGCTTTCATTGTAGCCCTGTTATAGTTATAACTTTGGTGTTGGTTTGAAAACATCGTTGTAGAACTCTTCTAATGATAAAAAGTAAAGTTACGTCGACTTGGCCGTATGCTGTTAATAGGCATATAGGCATTATAGACAATTAAAAAAAACATTAGCTTTCCGTCTTAGTCGTTTGAGCTTAGAAATGTTTAAGGACATTGTATACTAGTAGCGAGTTTTTTAAACTACAGATTCTATATCGATTACTTAGTTTACGTTCACTTCTGATGTATTGGTGGGTGTAAATACAACTCTGTAAAGTGTAATTTATTCTGTGTAAGATGAGGCTATAGTTATACAGTTACCAGCTCCATTCGTAGAAATAACACCAAAAAAACCCTAAAAACCAATACTAGTACATCTGACAACTTTTTCAGTCAGTTTCAACAAAAAAACTATCAGTTATAATTCAGAATATATAACCAGTGGAAACCATTCTTGTCTGTCTGGCATGTAAAATATTCAAAAACGGATAATAAATATTCCAACAGTTGAAAATCAAATTTAAAAACAGCAGAGCAGTCTAAAATATCTTATTTTTTCTGTTTTAGGTAAGTCTCGAAGATACCTCTTTTACTTCTAATTCTAAAGTACAGCCGTTGGTTATTGGTAAGTACACTGTAATTTAAAAATTAATTTTGTTTAACCAATTATTTAATTAATTAGAGCAACCCCAAAATTAGAGAATTTACGTGTATTTTAAACTGCGTAGAAGCAAGTGCTTAAAATGTAAATTAATCTTTGTTTTGAAATTATTATGAACGCAGTTTTGGAACAGCCAGGGCAAATTTAAATATGTATTTTGTATTATATAATCCTCACAGTCTTGCTTGGTTTATTATGCGAATAAGGGAAAACTGAAAGTTGCTACTTAGGGATTTTGCTGTACCATCCTATAACCGTAATTGGTATTTTGAAGTGTGTTGGCTTTCTTTATGTGCATATTAATTCTTGAATACTATTTACTTATGCCTAAATGATGAAATTACTGTCACAGTTTTAGCATTATAACATAAATTATTTGCCTACAGCACTGCTTTTATAGATATTTTGGTATTAAGCTCCACAACATTAACGTAACGGTATTGCAAATATAAATTTTATCAATTTAGAAGCTCCTTCTCTTTTGCAAGTTAGAAAAATTTTATTCTTAACTTATGTTATTATCTAACATTTAATTGGAAAAACGCAGACGCATTTCTGATATAATCTCAATTTTATAACGTTTCTATTCACTGGTAGATTATCGTGTTGCAGTTGCACTAATTATTTTCAGTGGTTTTGCAAGGTAAATATTTCCTGGTAACTATGGAGAAAGCGAAATTACCGTTCAAACGACCCACGCGTTACTAAACTGGTAGTATTTTAAAACTCATTAACATTTCAGAACAACGAGGAAGTGATAAAATTGTAAATACTGAAGCAGGATAAAATAGTACTACGGTAGTTCGGCACCTCCTAAACGGGTCTCTCATTAAATGTTTGTGTCTCTTCTCTATTTAAGCATCTCGTTTTCATATTGTTGAAGGGAGATGGATAGCGTATGATACAGTAAATTAGTTACCCACTGAACCAGTAACCAGTCTTGCACTTGACATGCCAAATTAACAGCGATTACCGCAGACAAATAGGTGGAATAGGCAGAGAAATGAAAGTAACCCATATACCTTAAAAAATGCACTTATTAATTAACTTGTTATGGTAATGAAGTATTTGATTACAACCACATAACGTTATGAATACACTAATTGTTAAATGAAGAAAGATATTTAATTATAGTTTTAAATGCCTTGTTTTTTACACGCTATAATTAAATAGCGTTTGTAATTTGGAAACAGTACTGATATGCATGTTGTAATCCATAAAAGTTATGATTAAAACCGAGGCGATGAATTTTAGATGGAAACGCAGGCCCCAAATTGAATTACATTAAACAGTTTATGTGAAAAATATACGTGAATGTAGTTTGACCATGCAAATTTTAACTATTTTGTAATTCTTGTCTAATTAACGTTCGTGTGGTGCTTTCAAATATACAAATTAGAGGACGACGGTGGTGTGCTCTTAGCTTTGAAGCTACCAAAGGTACTCGCGTTCAATTTCCGCTTGTGAAAGCGATATGTCTTTTCTTCGGATGTTACATGACATTTTATATTACTAAACTCGTTAATGTCCAATGGCCTCATAATGGGATAAGGTATATAACTCTATGAATAAAACCACAAAATAGATTTAATGCATTAAATGCAAGGAATTAGTACAGTTTTATACGTAAAACGAAGAATCTCGACATGCATTGGGCTAGAAATAACAATATACTAGCCAATAATGTGTTTTTTGATGCTTATAAATTGCAATAATATAATCTGTTTTCCGCTACAGAAAACCACTAAATGCAAGGAATTAGTACAGTTTTATACGGAAAACGAACTATATCGACGTGCATTGAGCTAGAAATAGCAATATACTAGCTAATAATGTGTTTTTTGATGCTAATAAATTGCAATAATATAACCTGTTTTCCGCTATAGAAAACCACCAAATGCAAGGAATTAGTACAGTTTATACGGAAGACGAAGAATCTCGACATGCATTGAGCTAGAAATATCAATATATTAGCTAATAATGTGTTGTTGGATGCTTAGAAATTGCAATAATATAACCTGTTTTCCGCTATAGAAAACCACTAAATGCAAGGAATTTGTACAGTTTTATACGGAAAACGAAGAATCTCGACGTGCATTGAGCTAAAAATATCAATATACTAGCTAATAATTTGTTTTATTTTTATTTGCTTATAAATTCCAATAGAAAACTACTGTTAGATAGGGATCATATAGCTTAAATAGCCGATGTACCTTCAATTGATCTGTTCAATTTGTATTATCAATTATAGCAGCGAAGCACTAAATGCAAACGTCTTTGAAATTACAGACTTAAATTGAAAATTTGCGGATTTTCCACTCTGCAAAATGGAAAATACACCATACGCCTAACCTTTTTGCCGACGTATGTGTGCTACCATGAAGTGGCAATTCTGTATCAAAGAGAAGCATAATAGTAAAACTAATACAGGTTGTATTACAATTATTAACAAAAATTTGACAATTTTACTAATTTCTGTGACGGTCATAAAATTACAATAAAAAAAGATTGTTCATAAATAAAAGGCGAAAGACGAGGACCTGAAACTGTCTGAAAAATATTTGATCAAATTCAGAAACTCTTCTAATTTTTAATGTGGTCTTAACATTGTAAAAAAATTGTAACAGATAGGTAAATAATAGAGTGGAGACATGAAACTATAAAGACGAAGGTATTTCTTATCTTGTCCTTTCTCCTTTAAAATGTATTTACATACATTATGAAACTCTTTTAATTCTTATTGCGAACTTAAGAATATAATAACAAAGTCTTTCGTAACAGAAAGGGAAATTCCAAAAGTATGGAACTGAAACCGCACAAAAATGCTAAGACCACAGATATCTCCTACCACTTCAATTGTTAGGCTTTCCCTTGGAAACGTATTTACAAGAATTCGGAAAATTTTTGTTGCGGGTCGTACGAATTTAATAATATACTCTTGTTCGTAACATAGGGGTAAATAGTACAGGGAAGAAATAAATAACAGAAAAGGAAGTAGAAATAAAACCGTAAAGATTAGGTTAGAATCACAGACATTATTTCAGTTTCAATCCTTAATCTTTAAGAAACGATTTCGAAGAATTCGAATACCCTTTTAATTGGTAATACGGTCATGATGATGATGATGATTGAATGATGCGGTGTTTCAGATCCGTGAATTGCTAGTTTATTTGCATTTTTATTATCTTCTATGCTTTTGTTTTACCTCGTTAAAGTTTGCCAGTGTTAGGAGACTACCAAAGCAATTGCAGACAAGCTTCGACATAATCTGGTTCGAATACTCTTGCCTGGCTGTCAGAGATAATAAGGTTGACTGTGTTCCTGTAACCCTTCCTCATGTTCTCTTCTGTTGCGTAGGATTCTGCTTGGAATATTGTGGTAGTTTGATCAACTGTATCCAGTTCTGTGACTTGTATATGAACCGTCTGTATACCATACTAAGCTTTTCTTTGCAAAACTGACGATTCCACTCATTCCAAGTCTTCACGCTTTATTCATACTTCGACGGGTTTGTGAAAGGAGCTAATAGGTAGTCCGTTCCCATGTCCAACTTTGGGCCAAATACTACAGTAGATACTTTCGAGTGTTCCCGTATATGTTTGATGTCTCTCCAATTACCCGTACAGTTGCAAGAGAGCTTCTGGTGCTGGTTTCAAAGTACTCCTGAATGCTTTAGTTATACAGAGACGGAGCTAGTCTTTGAACACTAAGAAGCTGATTTATTGTTTGCCTTTGACTTACTTTGCGCCACCATTCTAGTGAACCATTATGTTATTGTTGTGGATCTTATCACTGTTGTGTTGTGTATAGCCAGTGGAGTTTGGTTTTAATCCCTATTTATTTCTAAAGGCTCTTATTACCACATCAAGCATGTTTTTGCCTTGTTGGTAGTTCTCTGTAAGTGTTTGTTACAGGTTAACTTGGTATTTAGAATTACACCCAAATATTTGCCTTTCTCTTTAATTAGCAGAGTTTCTCCAAAGAGTTTGGGAAGATTTAAACCTTCATGATTTGTCTTCTTCTTCTTCCACTTATAATAGGACTTTGTCCTCTTTGTTCTATTATCACCTTCCTTCTTTGAGATTTCGATGTCCAGCTTTCACACCATCGCTTTGGTGGTCTTCCTACTGGACGTTTGGTATTAAGTTTTTGTGATTTAGCCCATTTCGCTAATCGTTTAGGGTCCATCCTATCCACGTGTTCTCTCCAATATCGACGGCGTTCTCTTGTCCTTCTTACGACATCCTGTACTTCTAATTCATTTATTCTCGTGTTGTTACGTATTCTGTCTCTCAGCGTCACACCTTTGATAGTTCTCAATGTCTTCATTTCATTTGTTCTCAGTGTTCTTTTTGTTCGTGTTGTTTCAACTCTTGTATCTGCAGCGTAGGTAAGCACAGGTCTGATGCAAGTCTTATATATTCGTATCTTACTCTTTGTGCTCATGTATTTGTTTCGCCATATAATATCTCTTAGGTAACCTGCAATTCTTGCTGCTTTATTCACCTGGCTTCTTACCTCATCCATTAAGTATATCACTTGATATGTCCACTCCCAGGTAGTTAAAACTCATTACCCGTTGGATAATGTAGTCGTCAAATACGAGCTTACATCTTATTGGGTGTTTAGATATTACCATAGGTTGTGTTTTTTCACAGGATATTAGCTTATTATATTTTCCAGCTGTTATTTTGAATCTGTGGAGTAGTCGCTTGTTGTTTTAATTTGCCTTCCTAGTGAATAGTAGGAGGTTGATTATTGCACGGTTTATCCTCATAGTAGTAGAAAGAAAAAGAACTGCTATTTGCAACATAAAAGGAAATAAACCGTAAAGAAAACAAAAGCTAAATTTGCTAACATTTCTTATTACTACCATTTACATCTTTCTCCGCTAAGGAAATATCTGCAAACATTCGAAATCCCTTCTAATTTTTATAGCCGTGTTAAGAATAGAATAAATAAAATGCTCATATCAGTAAGGAAAATGTAAAATGGAGCTAATTAGACCGTAGAGGGAAAGACCGGCAGGGTTTATTTCCAAGAATTCAACTATTTTTCCCATTTTTATTACAGTCATGAATGCATTGTAAAAGAAAATATTTTTCGTTGCAACCGCATAGAAAAAGAAAGCTAAAAACTTGAATATTTCTATATCTCACTTCAGTTGTCAACATTCGGAATATATCTGTAAGCATTTAAAAACCTTTCTGATTTCTGTTATGGTCATAAAATAGTAAAAAATCAGGAAGTTGTTCTATTGTTGACTAGGACGATACAGACTCGCGAATAACCACCAAAATCACTTCGTGACAATATAAAATTTGTTTTTAGATTATTTTCTGCTTTGTTTCATTTTACAAGCTCTTAGTTTCATATGTAATTTCGCCAATACTATAGCACAAATATAAGCGAACGATTCCTTTTGGATACTTATTATGTAACAAAAACTGGTGTCCTAGTGTTACCTACCCTTGTGGTAAATCTAACGATCATCTTGACTTAAAGTAGCCTGCTGTTCTTAATGACATATCTAATAAATCATTGTGAAGGGTGCCTCCATAGAGTAATATCGATTGGCTTTTTTGCCAAACATAATAGAATTTTAGGCGCCACATAAATATTGAATAATGTATGGTATGAACCGTTCTAGTTAGTTTAATGTTTCCGACCACTAAAGCGCGAAGACATATTTGTTTTGTAATACCCTTGATGCATTATGTAAAAGGCGTCTTTCCGCACACTTATTTTTAAAGATTTCGTTAAAAAACCGTAGGATAAATCGATTCTAGTCATGTCTCGCGTCAGAAACAACATAAATAATGCATCGGAAGTCTTTTAAAGTTGAAGAATACAGTAGCGCTGAATATCGACGGCGTTTGGAATTCGCTGGTTAAAAGCCCTAATGGATAGAAGCCATCTGCCGAGGTTATTGTAGAGGAAGGTTTATGGCTTTTGACTTTGGATTCATTGCCGGCGACGATTTAGTTTATCTAAAAACGGACATTAAATCGCAGCCCATCCATCAATTGGTATCAGTAAATTAACAATTACTTGCCTGAACGGTCGTTACACAAGCAATTATAGAGATTACAAAACACGAATACACACTTATTGTGAAAGAGCACGTGCAGCAGTACAAAAGTGTGTTTCTTATTTTTCTTCTCGACAACGCAGCCCCATTAATTATCGATTATGCCAGTTTGAGTTAGCAGATTTAAAAGTTGCGTAAACTGCCGATTAACTTGCGTCTATATAAATTCAAGTCATACTTATTGTTAAAAAACGAGAGTTTTACTCAATGGAATTCTTGAGTTTTATGCGTTACAGTAACGGAAACTGAATGCTAAGTAGTCGCATTACTATACCTACTAGTTGAAACTGATGGGTTAGAATTAGTTTTGGTAATGTGTTGAACTAAGAAAAACTTGTATTAATTTAAATATAGTTACCACTAAAGTTCTATAGTTTTGGTTGTTCATAATTAATTTTTCGGTTGTTAATACGATTTTTTGGGATACATAATAATAAATAAATATGAAATCTTTTCAAGAAAAAGTCATTTGTTGATTGGACGAAATTTCAATGGAAGCTACGATATCGTGGATATAGAAGAATATTAACGTCGACTTATAAAAAAAACCAACATTAAAATCAAAAAAATTTCTTACTACTTTAGATTTCAAATAAATCGTATGTTTTTCCAATACATAATATTAAAACGAGTTTCCGTGGGAGTAAAAACAGTTTTGTATTGCTCTTGGGTATTTGGTTTTTCTAGTATATTTACAAGGTTTGTAAACAACAAGGATAAAACTGCGCAAATGCTTTGATTTACTAGTCGGATAAATATAACACACGTTTTACTGGATTTAAAATGTTTCTGTGAGTACAATTGTAGTCGAAAGTAAGTCATATACAGTGTTTCTCATAGAGAAAGTGATAGGTAAAATACACGCCTGCGCATGTTCACAGATTTGATGCGCCCAGGATACTTAAAATTAAAAATTTAAATCGTATTACTCTCATTACTAAATTATACCAATACCCAAAACTCTAGAATATATTCAGAAATTATGATGTGCTGTAGTAATGCCACAGTCTTCTTATTTTCTTCATATAGGTCCTGTCGCGCCCAGTATGGAGCATAGGCATCCCTTTTCATTTTCCAGTTCTTTCTATCTTGTACAGCTGCTATCCATTTCAATCCTGGCACTTTCTTGATGTCATCATACCAGCGCATAATTGGTCTACCTCTGCTTGTTCCCCGTATCCATGGTCTCCAGCTTATGATTTTATTGTTCCATCGGTGGTCCTTCAATCTTGCGACAAGGCCAGCATAGTCCCATTTCAACTGTGTAATTCTCTCTATAATGTCGGTAACCTTTGTTTTTTCTCTGACCCATTCATTTCGTTTGTGGCCCCGTCGTGAAATGCCCACCATCGCTTTTCCATTGCTCTTTGCGTTTTTTGCAATTTGCAGTACCACAGTAATAACTACAATTTCCAGTATATGTATCCCTGGTACAGTGGTTAAAGCGTTTTAGGCCGAAGTGTTCGATTCCAATCCTGTTTATATCAGCTAGTATGTGAAAGCTAGTTTAGGGACTACTACAGTAGCAAAAAATAAGCTAAAAGTAGTGTTTTCTATTGCCACCCTAGCTATGTTAAAAGGCGACCTTCTAATTTGCAGTTTTTTAAGTAATAGACAACATATTCAAGATTAAAATAAGACACAAAATTATCGAAACCGTAGGGACTGATGCTTAAAAATTGTCATAAATGGGGTGAAATCAACCTACGTTTATGATGTGGACATAATTTTGAGTTTTGAGTATTTTTCTTTACTGTTCGCCGATGACCATATCATACTAGCACAAGATGAGGAAGACATGGAATACATGCTCAGAAAACTTAAGAAGAATTTGAAAGATGGCGCCTAAAAATCAATTTTAACAAAACCGAATATATGTGCATAGGTAGAAATGCACAAAATATAAGAGTGGACGACCAGATATTAAAACGTGCAATACCTTTAAATATCTGGGAACGATTATCAGTTCAACAGGTACATGTGAAAACGATATAAATACAAGAGTAGCTATGGGGAAAAGAGCGACAACAGCTTTGCACGGTTTGCTATGCGGAGAAAATCTCAGTCAAGAAACCAAGAAACGACTTTTTCACAGTATAGTGGAAAATATTGTACTTTATGGAGCTGAAATGTGGCCGCTATCAACATCAGTTAGGAATAAAATCAGAACAGTAGAATTGAAGTACATGCGAAGGTGTTTACCGGTCATAAGTACAGTGACTTTAGTCACAAGAAGAGATAGGCTAAGGACTGAGGAAATCTGGAGAATGGGAATAACCTGCTCAATAACGAGAAACTTGGAAAATTGGGCACTCCAATGGTAAGGGCATGTTCGACGAATGTCAGATGACAAATGGCCGAAGAAACTGACCCAATGGTCTCCGAGGGGAAGAAGGAGAAGAGGTAGACCAGCGCTGGGATGGGAGTACATAAAAATGGCAATGGAGGAGACAGATTTAAAGGAGGAAGATTGGCAAGATAGAGATCTATGGAAACAAAAGACGGCAAACCCGAGGAGGTAATAGCCGAAGAAGAAGAAGAAGAGAAGAGTATTTTTCGCCGAGTATTTTTCACCGTACTACAATCTATCATTTTGTAAGAATATAATATATATAACCAAAATATTAAGATCACAACAATGTTAAGAATATCAAACCAATTTATTTCATCGTATATTATACATACGCATTGCCTTTTACAACTTTTTTTCCCGCTTTCAGGTAGACGGTCTAACTCTTAAGACATGGACTAGGTAGCAAGCGGGATGTAATGGTTTGCCGATATAAAACGTTATTTTTAATTACCACGTCGGTTTTGAATCCTCGTAAAGAAAATAAGTATTTCTCCAATCATTATTTGAACACGTTACTGTTACTACATGAAATTACCCTATGGTTGTTGTTCTGTGAATAGGCCAATGGCCTACAATGAAGTAGGTTCTATGAGCCCTCTTTGCACGTATGTCGGGCAGGAGGCTAGCCTAACCAGTCAAACAGAGAAGAGAAGTTCCACTACAAGGTTTACGATTGTCAGATATGTTCGTATGACAACCCTCCGAAGCACAACCGGTTGCATATGCGACTATACTGGTCCACCCATCCAAGTACTGAACAGCGCGGATGTGCTGGACTACGAATACCGTTTGACCGGCGTCCGCAATGCTCCGCTATGCACGAGCCACAAAAATACTATACAGAATTATTTTTGCCCTGGTGTCCAATTTTATGAATTATTTGTCTATATGTATGGCTGTAGTGAACATAAATCACTAATAAAATGTACAGTTGCATAAATAAAATATTCTGGTGTCATGGAAAATGATTTTCCATGCATTGTAGTTTTTTCAAATCCTTATAATAATGTAAAAATAAATAATTATATAAATTCGTATTCAAGCTTAAAGGGTTGGGAAATAACACAGAATTGTGTAGAGTACAGGTTGTCAAATGAGATGTTTCACTTGAGATCTGCAGAACAGGAAGCAAGACAGCATTCGGAGCAAATGAGATGCACTTACTCTCGGTTCTCCACTTCGTCGAAGTACATTCATGTTAGTAAACGAACGGGCTCGCACCCATTTGTTAACACAAGTACCGCGTACTTTTTATCAGAGTGTTCCCTATCTGCAGTGGTCAACGTTTAGTAAGTAGATGAGCTCCGCTGCAGATAACAGAAATATGCCACTGCGCAACTGCACTCAAGTGAAACTTCTCATGTGACAACCTGTACATTCGCTAACAGCTCTCTAATGCCACTGCTGGACACCGGCACTCTTTTCTGCTACGGGCTTACGCAACATTTGACTGCTATTATTTAACACTTAAAGTAAATACTACAAAATTTTATAATAATTTTATTTTCCATTATGGTTAAATAAAGCGTTTCATGTTCTACAACTTATGAGTAAATGAGCCTTTGTTCTCGCATGATCAATATAATATTTTTTTTTTATTAGCCCGCAGTATCCCATTGTTGGGCATGGGCCTCCCCCATAAGGGGGGTTGTTGATCTACTCTCCCATAGTGATCAATCCTAATATGTAAATGGAAAAACAGTATTATGAGAAGGGAATGTGTTTCTCCTCAGCGCTAAGGTAGAGACGGGAAACCTGCAGTTTTAACGTCGAAGCACAGACATACCAGAGAAGGTTTTTAGGATAAAAATCCTACTGTTGCAAGCCGAATTGGGAAATTTTGTGTGGCAGGTTGCCAAGATTTTTATAAATCTGCATAAATTATGCTGAGGTTTCGAACCCAAACCCAAATCGACGATATGCTCAGAAAGCGAGCGTTCTGCCAACTGAGCTGCCACCAAACCTTTTTATTTTATATATTATAGTCTATTTATTTTTACAGCATTAACTTTGTTTTCGTAACAGATAGATTCGCATAAGAACAATCGATAGATGCATTAGCTTTGCGTATTTCAGTAAGTTTAGGTTCTAAGAAGGGAGAAAGAGAGGTAGAAAGTAAAGAAAACCAGGATTAAGATTAGAGTTATTTGTTTCCTGATTGCTGTCATGCGAACATTGAAGTAGTAGAAAAGCAAAGGGAGTGCGGGGAAATGTCGCGACTAGTTACATAATCCATAAAATTTATATTGGAAACAGAAGGAGAGACCGAATAGCGAGGGTTGGAGAAAGCAAAGTAGATGGAGTTGGGGTGTCTAATAAACCCGCTTTCACGTGAATAATTCGATTTGTATATGTAGAAAATTGAAGGAGGAGTAGAGCTTAAATGAAAACGGGATCATGGTTTACCCTTCTCCTTTGAGAAAGTCTGATATAACTGGATGGTGAAGGGCGTATAGAATACAAAGAAAATAATGGGATTAGAACACCTCCCTTCACATCAATATTATCTGTAATAGAATAAGAAATAAGAAAAACATGGAACGAGACTGAAAACAGAAAGTGGTTACGCTTATAAAATATCTATGCCAGCTGATTTAATAACATTCCTATCTTCTTTTTTTTGCACGGCACCAGAAATGTGGTTTCTGTTTTTTTTTGTGAAAGAAAGTAAAAAAAGATCAATTAGGCCTTTTGTTTTCCTAAATGTTATTATTTTTAACCCAAAAGAAACCGGAATAGAAGGACCACAGACATCTTTTTGGCTAAAATTGGATCATAAAGGGATGGAAGACTGAAGGAAGGAAACGCAAACAGGAAAGAAAAAGCAAGCTGTAATGGAACAAATATATTCTTCTGAATGTTACTACTAATGGGAAGTAAATAGAAACGAAGCGATACCATAAGGCAGCCAGGACGAATTAATATTGGTTCTCATTTACGTGCTTGTTTGTGCTGTGGGAAAGTATGAATTTTGCACAATGGGCAAAGAACGTAGAAAGTAAAGTAACACAAGAGTGTTCAGTATTAAGAGACTGTTTTCTGTTTAATGCTATTACCAGGAGATAGTAAAAAAGGGAATAGGAGAATCGATAAAATAAAGAAAACGGAATGAAGAACATAAATCTCTTCTCAATTGAATACGGTTTTGGCTAGAAAATAATTAATTTTTGTTAATTTTTAAGTTTCCATAATGACATTTATGTAGTTGTTGTTATAGTTTTAAGTTCTTGTTTATATCTTCTGTCGTTTCTTTATGAGAAAATATATTGTTTTTAAATTTATATTTCATTTAAGTATCGTATCGCGTTTAAGTTTTTCTTTTTTTATATCTGCCAGAACAATGAAGTATTTAGCCATTTTTGAAACTACTTTTGAGCATCCATTTAATTACTGTATCGTTTCCAGGTTTTTCTTTGTTTTTCCATTTCACCACCAGAACGATTAAATTTTTAATATATTTTAATATTGCTTTTAATAATGGCCATAATTTAATTATTATCGTTTTTAGGGTCTTTGATATTTCATAACCGTATTCGGCTCTGTTTCCTAATCAGAACATGCAACCTTCTTTTCGGACAAACCAGATGCGGGAAGTTTAAACACTCCGTATTTATTTAACCCCTCGAACCAACGTGCACAAAGCAAATGCTGCCACATCAACGCCGCCACGGCCCAATAAACCCTTGCAACCCTACAACAATTTAGTGTGCACGATCTTCAGTTGCGTTCATTGATTACTAAAACAAATTGGTTGGTTTTACAGCGCTGTGTTTGATCGGAATACATTTACATGCCTAATCAGAGCTCATCAATAACCAGTAGTTTGAAATGGAAATGGTAAGATGCCTTGGCTTTCAATGACACGGAATTCGTTACAACAAAGACATTGTGTTCCGCTTCCTGGTACTTCTAAAACTCGACTGATCAAGAAAATACGTTTGTACAATCGGTAGAAATTATGATTGAAACATATTACAGGTACAGCAGAGAAATAATGTACGAAAAGGGTTTTTGAAAGAGCTGCTGGAATTCCATTACTGAGAAGTTTATAACTTTAACAAAGAACATTTATGAAGACGATTTTTAGGGAGTTCTGGATGTGAAATATGCAGAGGTAACGTTTTTCCAGCTCTTGTCTTCAAGATACCTTAACTAAGAATAAAAAATCATATTTTTTTAGTAGATAATGTTAGTGTGGTTTAGTTAAACATAAAACAGAAAACTACTAAAATCACAATAAAAAGGTATTTACTGTCAACTCAAAATATTCGTAAGTATATTGTTTTTTTTTGTTTTATGGCATTGTTATAGCCTCTTTCAACACTAAAATTATAGATTTGAGATGGCAAAAGTTTTAGACGCTCGCTTTATTGTAAACAACTTTAATTCTTTCCCAAATAGAAATTGTATTGCACAATGTGTGAACTTAATTTAAAATTTTAATAGAAATGAGTATAAAGAGTGTTCCGGGGTAAAACTTTAGAAAACATACATAACTAACTGGGCATATCAATAAATAAGCAGTAAAACACTTTTGAGTAAGGATACCGGTACAGAATTTACAGAAAAGGAATTATCAATTCTAGGATCAAATTTCAACTGTAGACCTTAGCATATGATGTCGATTCTTGAAGAAACAAATTTCGATTGTTTATTCTAGAGAGGAAACCATTTTTATTCTAGGATCAGGTTTCGACTGCCCATCCTAAAATTTGGTTTTTGAATCTAGAACAGAAAAGATGCTGTATTCTAGAATTAGGTTTCGATTGCCGATACTAAAGTTGGATGTGGAATCGTGGGGAATCAACTTTTGGTTTTCAATTCTATAATAGAAAATATTCTGTATTCTAGGATTAGGTTTCGATTAGCGATACTAAAGTTGGATGTGGAATCTTGGGGAATCAACTTTTGGTTTTCAATTCTAGAATAGAAAATATTCTGTATTCTAGGATTGGGTTTCGATTAACGATACTAAAGTTGGATGTGGAATCTTGGGGAATCAACTTTTGGTTTTCAATTCTAGAATAGAAAATATTCTGTATTCTAGGATTAGGTTTCGATTAGCGATACTAAAGTTGGATGTGGAATCTTGGGGCGTCAACTGTTGGTGTTCAATTCTATAATAGAAAATATTCTGTATTCTAGGATTAGGTTTCGATTAGCTATACTAAAGTTGGATGTGGAATCTTGGGGAATCAACTTTTGGTTTTCAATTCTAGAATAGAAAATATTCTGTATTCTAGGATTGGGTTTCGATTACCGATACTAAAATTGGATGTGGAATCTTGGGGAATCAACTTTTGGTTTTCAATTCTAGAACAGAAAATATTTTGTTTTCTAGGATTGGGTTTCGATTACCGATACTAAAGTTAAATGTGGAATCTTGGGGAATTAACTTTTGGTTTTCAGTTCTAGAATAGAAAACATTCTGTATTCTAGGATTAGCTTTCGATTACCGATACTAAAATTGGGGAATCAACGTTTGGTTTTCAATTCTAGAATAGAAAATATTCTGTATTCTAGGATTGGGTTTCGATTTCCGATACTAAAGTTGAATGTGGAATCTTGGGGAATCAACTTTTGGTTTTCAATTCTAGAATAGAAAACATTCTGTGTTCTAGGATTAGGTTTCGATTACCGATACTAAAGTTGAATGTGGAATCTTGGGGAATCAACTTTTGGTTTTTAATTCTAGAATAGAAAACATTCTGTATTCTAGGATTAGGTTTTGATTACCGATACTAAAATTGGATGTGGAATCAACATTTGGTTTTCAATTCTAGAATAGAAAATATTTTGTATTCTAGGATTGGGTTTCGATTACCGATACTAAAGTTGAATGTGGAATCTTGGGGAATCAACTTTTGGTTTGCAATTCTAGAGTAGAAAATATTCTGTATTCTAGGATCAGGTTTCGATTGGCGATCCTAAGATATAATGTCAATTCCTGGGAAATCAAATTTTATTTTTTATTCCAGAACAGAAACAAATTTCTAATCTAGGATCAAGTTTTGATCGCCAATCTTAAAATCCGATGCCGATTGTTGGAAATTCAAATTTCGTTTCTCGAATCTAGAAGAGAAAAAATTATCCATTCTAGGACTAGGTTTGTATTGCGAATACTAAAGTTAGATGTGGAATCTTGGGGAAATTAAATTTTGGTTTGTAAGTCTAGAAAAGAAAAAATCTCTATTCTAGGATCAGTTTGCGATTGCCAATCCTAGAACGGATTAATTGGAAATTAAATGTTGTTTTTTGATTCTAGAAAAGAAAAAATACGTCTTTTAGGGTCAGGTTCGAATGCCCATCTTAAAACCCAATGTCAATTCTTGCGGAATCAAATTTGGTTTTTGATTCTAGAACACCAAAACATTTTTTATTCTAGGATCAAGTGTTGATCGCCGATCGTAAAATTCTGTATTCTAGGATTCTGGTTGTAGAATCTCGGGAATCAAATTTGGGTTTTTGTGTTATACTGTAGAGTGAACTTTTGATTGCCGATTCTAAAATTAGCTGGACAGTTCTGGAGGACTCAAATTTCGATTTTTTATTTGAGAAAGAAGAAATTCTATTTTAAGGTCAAGTTTTGATTGTTTCTACAATAGGATGCGGATTTTTGGGGAATCCAATTTTGCGTTTTAATTCTAGCACAGCAAAACTTTTCCTATTCTATGATCAGGTTTTGAATTGACTCTACAATCGGATCTTCTTGTATCAAATGTTTGTTTTTGACTGTAGAAGCAGTTTTCAATGAGATACAGAGCATTGAACAGCAAAAATGTTTCTAGTGTGGGATCAAGTTTGATTTCCGAATCCTAAAATCGGATCAAAGTTTGGTTTTTGATTCTTGAAAGGAAAATAATTCTTTATTCTAAGATGAGATTTCGATTGGCGTTCCTAAAATCGAAGCCGATTCTTGAGTAATCAAATTCCGGTTTTTGATTCTACAATCAGGTTCCGATTAACGATCCTAATATTGGATGGCAATTATTCGGGAATCAAATTCCAGTTTTTAACTCTAGAACTGAAAAAGTTTTCTATTATAGCACCAAATTTCGATTCAAACTGTTTCTAAAATGGCGAATCAAATTCTGGTGTTTGATTCCAGAACAGAAAAAGTTCTCTATTCTATATGGTTTTCATTGCCGATACTAAAGTCGGATGTCGATTTTTGGGGAATCAACTTTTGGTTTTTGATTCCAGTACAGAAAAAAATTCTGTATTCTAGGATTAGGTATCGATTGCCGATCGTAAACGTACATATAAATCCTTTTTGTTTCTCTCGAAGGAAGGCCCTCAAAAGGAAAAATTTTCTGCTTAAACTTGTTTTCTGGTTTGTGTGTTACGACTTACAATTGAAATAGACAAATATCAGTTAAATATTAATCAAGAAAATATATTTCCAATGCCGTATATCAAAACCGTGGTAAATCAGGAAAAAATGTAAGCATCAGAAAACTCCACGAAACAAACCTTCTAATCGTTGGAACGGTGTTTGAAGTTATTGGAGAACATATTTTTCTACAGTATGTCGCGGCTTTCGTTTAAGCGTTGCCATGGTAAAAAGTAATTTTAGAATTTCAATTTTTCGATATAGTACATCTGCGCACTTTTTATGAGGCTGTGCAGAGAGTTAGTCTAGCCAACATCAGTTCAGGGTTTTTCTGAACAAAGATGAGGGTCGTAAACATGTCTTAACAATGGAATTGCAATATTTTATACATACAACACAACCAAACAGCAAATCTCGCAGGTAAAGCATACAAATAGCCATATTTGCAGTCTGAACTGCAATTAGCACGTGTGAACGTGAGAAGATGAAAAACGTGAGCGCGGTGCGTGAGCAAACATCGGGTCAAACACTGCTCCAACATGATTATTACTGAATCATCTCTAGTCCCAATTGAATTGAGTAGTCATAATCGTAATTTTCGATATGTGTAGTTTGTTAACGAAGTAATTGCATACCAGCGTACCCTTGCCAATGTTTCGATTATAAGCCTTATAAATCCATGCGCATCCATTAATATGAATTATGTCTGAATATTTTAAACTGCCATCGCTTAAGAGGCACCACTTGACTTTTTACGAGGAGCACGTTATTAAAGGGGAATCTGCGTAAATCAGCTACAACTTCAAAGGGAGACTTATAAAGCTGGCATAAACGGATCTACGAAGATTTTTAAGCAACCCTAAACGATGAAGGTCTGTTAGGAGTTAATGGCATTATTTATTAAATGTTCTTCATTAAATATAAATCAATTGCTTTATGTTGCTTTAATTCCAGGCGATTATAAGATGTTTCCCAAATAATGTTCTGTGTAAATTTACTTAACAAGACACGGCACTTCATTCCGTTTTAAAGAGGACCTTAGTTACTAAAGTGAATGGTTGTTTACGATATTTGAATCGTATAGTAAATTTCTGGATAATCTCTTACTAATACAATTTAAAGTATGTGACAAATAGAATAACTTTTTCTATCACGACACCGGAGAACAACATTGGAGTGAAGCTATAAAGCAAAAAACGAATCTTCATATCTAGCTATAAGAGAAAACATTGTTGTCAAATGGATTTTTAGACAAATTTCACCCGAATTTTGAGTTTGTAAATATCAAATTGATGATGCTATCCACAGCAATTGTTTAAAATTGCATTGCAAATCATAATTCTATTTATGTTTAGCAACATACTGTATTTCTTATGCAAATTATAGATACTGGGAATGCAATCCAAGTTGTAACTCCATTATAGTTTTTTTTAAATACGAGGCTTATTCAGCTGAAACACATCTTTCGCCAACTTAGCCTAGCCTAGCGTGCGATCCTACCATTTTTATGCGCTATGGGTGTGCAGCAATTGCAGATTCATATGCGAATGAAAGCAGTGTATGGAAATGCATGTATTGCGTACCCAACTGTGAAGGAATGGTGTCGACAATTTAAGAATGGAAAAGAGGGGACTATGGACGAACCGCGACCAGGTGCACGGTATACTGCATTGACAGAATACAATGTGGCATGTGTAGAAGGCCTTATTAGAGAAAATTGTCGAATTTCAATTAGAGAAATTTCAGAAATTGTAGGATCTGTCCATAGTATTGTTCTTAATCTGGGTTACAGCAAAGTTTGTTCGCAATGGATTCCTCGCCTCTTGTCTAATGAACAAAAACATACCATAGGCAAGATGGTGATGACTTTCTTCTGTTAATAGTTGCTGGTGACGAAACTTGGTGCCATTACTACGAGCCATCTGGTAAGTTATCGTCGATGCTGTGGAAACATTCAAGTTCACCACCCAAGAAGTTTAAAGCACAACCTTCTGTAGGCGAGGTGATGCTAACATTTGTTTTCGACCATGAAGGACCCTTGTTGATAGAGTTTAAGGAACCTTTAGTATATGTCGATGCAAATAGGTATGTACAATGAAACTTTGAACAAGCTTCATCAAACAATAAGACGGAAACGTCCAGGAAAACTTACGCGTGGTATCATTTTGCTGCGCGGCTACGCTAAGCCTCATTTTTCTAATGTGGTAAAAGAATATCTTCAACGAAAGAAATGGAGGGTTTTAGAGCAGCCGCCCTATAACCCGGATGGATCGCCTTGCGATTTCCATATTTTTAGACCGTTGAAAGTTCGACATTTTGAGTCTGGCGCAGAAGTACAGATAGCTGTGGAAGACTTCTTCAATCAGCAGCCACAGGAGTTCTATGAGCAGGGTATACGTCGGTTAGTAAAACAATGCGATAGGTGCCTTAACTGTGACGGTAATTATTTGTAATTAAATTGTTGAATACATTTTTTATAAAGCAGAGATGGGTTTCAAATTGAACACACCTCGTACATCTGAAAATTGCTTCTCGTAGAAAATAATTGTTCTTCAGATAATGTATATGTCTACCAAAATTTCACTGAAATTATGTTCGCGAGATCATGTTTATTCCATGCAAGTTAAATATACTGACTAACTACAAACAAACAGTCAAACTGTTTATAAATAAAAAAATATATTAAACAGTTTCTTAGTTTTTCGATTAGATTAAACAACACTACTAAATTATAAATAATGAATCCTAAAAATGTAAAAGAAATAAAAAAAACTTCGTATTTGTCTCAAATCTGTTTAGAAGGAATTTCTTCCTGTAAAAAATATCAGGGGTAATAAATTTACACACAGACAAATGCTGGCGATCCAACTTCCGGAAAGCAATAGCTGGACGAATAACTTTTCTGGAAAACAAAGAGGAATTTTTCAGCGGAGCAAATGCTGGTGAACAGATTTCCGGTTATCTCGTAGAATTCATCCTTTAATTTAATACAACATTCCACTTCGCATGTACATTAAAATTATGTAAAGTTCGTATTGGTTTTAAATGTATACTTTAATGTACACGTATTTCAGTGCGTTAACGCACTCCATTAAGGAATATTTCGATCGTTAAATTAAAAGCTTCAAACATACAGGAATTTCATGTTTTAAACAACGAAGTCAATTAATATTTTTTTATTTCACTTGAAAATAAGTGCATTTACTTCTTCCTGCATTTTTAATGACAGTCGTTTGATTAAATTTGAAATCCAGATGTATTTCAACTGGAAAAAATGCCAAACCAGAAGCGAAAGTTTTTTTTATATTGTTTCTTTGTCATTAGAAATACTAACCTTCTTTCGTTAAAAGTTTTAGCTTCCCATTACTGCGCACTGGCCCTTTACTCATGCACGTGCTTCTCCTTATTGCTAAGGTAGACGTAATTTCTTCATACAAATCATAATTTTGGCTCTGGGGATTTTATTGAGGAGCTAAATGTAAGATCTGAGGATGTACCGCAAACATAGATTTAGATAAAAATATTGTTTGGTAACTTATCTATTTTTTTTAAATAGAAGTCTGTAAGTGCCGATATATTGCAGTGTGTTTTTTTATAAGTTTTTTCCAATTTCTGCTTGATTAAAAAATTTAAATATACCCTACTGTTCAATTTTAGTCGCAATAACAGTTAGATAAACTGGTGTTTCTGGAAGCCGGAATGTGGAATCCTTTCACTTACCGTACCCTCGGTTCGAAAAATTTTATTTTCATTATATATAACCAATTTATTATTAAATTTTTTGGTTGAGTGAACGACAGAGAAGTTGTGCTGGTAAAACAGTTTTTCCAAGTTCATCAAGAAGTATTAACTTCTTTTAGGTAACTATTTGTTGTATACTTAGATATTAGTTTGAAATGTGGGGTAGCTGGAAACTGAAGAGAAAAGTAATGAATCCAAGTTCTACAGAAGACAATAAATTATTACGTGTGCAATATAGCAAGATATATTTTTATTAATTCGAATTACAATTGGTATATTTAGCTTCGTAATTGTATAGAGTTAAATGTATTAATAAAATACTGTTGCTACAATAATATTTTTTACATTTGTTGAATAAGCTGCCGCATACTCAAGGAAGCCCCAATAGGCGCTTAGTATTTTATTGATATATAGTAGATACAATACTTATAGTTTACGAACCATCTTTTCATTATTAACTACCTACTAGGAGGAATATGGTACGTAGCAATTTGCACTACTTGTAAGCGCGTTCTAAAAAATGTTAATTTATGCAACTCAATTCAATTTGCAGCATAAATAATAACGCTTTAACCCTGCATGCCAGCCAAGTTAAACTAATTGAGCTCATCAATCATTCGATAAATGGTAATGCACGTTGTACATTTCTAACGTAATAGTGAATACCCACGCTGTAAACGATAACCATTAATTAAGATATGATGCAGTGCACTCATTATGTTCTGTACGAAACGACTTGCAGATAACATGTGTGTTACACGCAAATGCCCTAATTGCTAATTGCGTACCAAGATGGCGAAAAAATACATTTTATGTTGTTTCACAAACAACCTTAGTGATTACCATATTTATCATCTATCTATATGGTGACCTATCTAAATTAATTTTTCACGCGAACATTGGTTCTCACGCAATGAAATGATAGCTTCGTAAATACAAAAAAATTGTACACTTACATGTACAGAATTTATAAATTAAAAGTTTTTTAGTTTAATTTTTTGTAGTAAATAAGTAATTTATGAAACAAACTAATTAAATACTTATTTGAGAACTTCGCATATTATACGTACTATATAAAACGCTAAAACGGCAGCAACAGCTACTGTTCAAGATTTTTGTAAGCGTACTAAAAGCTGGAAGTAATAAGACGCCACTTTAAATACGTAAATATTAGATTTGCCAAATAAAAATGATTCTGTTTTAATTTTTTAAGGATGTTTATTCTTTACATTTAAAAGACAAAGAATGCTCCAACGGGTTACACTGATATTATCTTTAATGGGTAAGACTTTAAGTCTTTGTTTGCCATAACATGATTAGGTCACAAACACAATTGCACTAACACTATTATACTATCACTATTACAATAACATTAACACTATTTACAACAGTACTATAAAATACAATATTATAATATCAATACTATTACATTAAGACTATACTACAACGCTGTTGCCCCGATATTGTTACACGAACATTGTTACACCCACATTATTACACCAACATTTTTACATTAACACAATACAACGACGCTATTACACCAATATTATTATCTCAATACTTATAGACAGACACTACTAGTATGATGATAATATTATTAAACGTATACTACCACACTAACGCAATATAACAACGCTATTATATCAATTTTATTCAACACTATTACACCATGACTGTTACACCAACACTAGTACACGTACGCTGTTACACCAACTTAGTTGCACCTATATTATTACACCAACACTCTTACATCAGTATTGTAACGCCAATATTTCTACTCGCACATTATTACTACCGACTACCGCACTACTATAATATCAATTACACTAATGCAATACAACAACGCTATTCCACCAACATTTTCACATTGCCATTATTACACCAACACTATTACAACCCCACTATTACACCGCCATTATTACACCAACATTATTGCATGAACATTATTACAACAGCACTATTTCACACCACTACTACAATAACAACACCATTATACTAATATAATACAACAACGCTATTACACCTACGCCGTATTACGCCAACATTACTACCTCAACGCTATTACATTACCACTGTTTCAGCAACACTATTACACCATCACTATTACACCATCACTATTACACCATCACTATTACATCAACGCTATTAAACAGATACTATTACTCCGCCATTATTACAACACTATTATTCATATTAAGACTATAATTAACCTTATTACACTAACACTATATAAAAACGCTATTAAATCAAGATTATTACACTAATACTATTACATCAACTATATCAGAATGTCAGTATTACATAGGCAACGCTACTACACAGACAACAGTATTACACTAACACGGTTACACCAACACTATTACATCAAGATGATTACACTAACATTATTCCAGCATCAGTATTAGAACAACACTACTACACATACTATGATATCAACATTATTACAACAATATTGTTACACTTACACAATGTAACAACCCTATTACACTAACACTATTACATTTACACTAATTATTACACTACTGGGCTCACAGAACCTACTCTGTTGTAGGTAATTAACAGGCCATTGGCTTATATACAGAAGAAGAAGAAGACAATAATATTACACTTACACAAGTATATGCGGGCGATTTATATATTATTTTTAGTTTCATTGTTTCATGGTATTTTATTGCGGGAACTAAATGCCGCTAACTATTGGCACTGGCTAATATTTCTTGAGCTTTTAACATTAGATTTAGAAAATATTCGATTATATTTCATAATTAAAGTAAGCAAGCGTGCAACTACCCGCTACGCGGAGAGTTTCAGTAAGATCTTGAATTTACAATTTGTATGAATAACTTAAAAAAAACAGTTCAAATATACAAAAATAAGTGCCTAATACTTTACCTATACTTCCTCATACTTATCTCTAAATGTCATATGGGAGGACAAAAATTAAATTAAAATGCATATTACTTACTTACTTACTTACTACAGGTAATTATAAATTCACTGAGTACATGCCACTAAATATTCGTAAACTCTAAAATTACACTGTGCCACATTAACTACTAAACTAGATAAAAGAAGGTTGTAATTGTCGAGCTAAAGAATAGAAATGCTTTGCTGTTTCCAGTTGCAAAAATGGCTGAAATAGGAAATTTACGGAAACCAATATTATCAATAGGAATTCATTATACCTGATCAACGGTTTATTTTCAGATGTGGAATCGGAGAATAGATTAAAATATTGTACTTTGTCCTGAAAGGCTTTCAAACAGTTTCACTCTGCTCAAATATTTCCATAGTACACTTTTCGTGTTTATTTAAAATTTTTATACTGGTGACAGAAACGATAACTGAATGTGCTGTAAGTTCGTTACATTGAATTGTCCATGTTCAAAATGTAAATCAAATATATGCTAAAATTAAATACAAATCATTGATGTTGTTTGTGTACATATTAGTCTAAGAAAACTAAAGATTGAACGAGAAATATATAATGATCAACATATATATGTACTTTTCAAAGAAATTGATAACACTGAATGCGTTTTGGAGAAATGTTTTGGAAATAGGCTGTTTTTATCTCAAACAGTTATTCAACACACTAAAATTCTATCCTTTTAAATCAAATTTTATGTTA